>JMRQ01005212.1:0-64143 GCA_000688715.1 Glossina pallidipes
TAGTATAGTATAGTATAGTATAGTATAGTACTAGTATAGTATAGTATAGTATAGTATAGTATAGTATAGTACTAGTATAGTATAGTGTAGTATAGTATAGTATAGTATAGTATAGTACTAGTATAGTATAGTGTAGTATAGTATAGTGTAGTATAGTATAGTACTAGTATAGTATAGTATAGTATAGTATAGTATAGTATAGTACTAGTACTAGTAGCAGTAGTAGTTGTAGCAGTAGTTGTAGTAGTAGTAGTAGTAGTAGTAGTATTAGTGGTAGTAGTAGTAGTAATCGTAGTAGTAGTAGTAGTAGTAGTACTCGTAGTAGTAGTAGTAGTAGTACTAGTAGTAGTAGTAGTAGTACTAGTAGTAGTAGTAGTAGTAGTAGTAGTAGTAGTAGTAGTAGTAGTAGTCGTAGTAGTAGTAGTAATAGTAGTAGTAGTAGTAGTAGCAGTAGTAGTCGTAGTAGTAGCAGTACTCGTAGTAGTAGTAGTAGTAGTAGTACTCGTAGTAGTAGTAGTAGTTGTACTACTAGTAGTAGTAGTAGTAGTAGTAGTAGTAGTAGTAGTAGTAATAGTCGTAGTAGTAGTAGTAGTAGTAGTAGTAGTAGTAGTAGTAGTCGTAGTAGTAGTAGTAGTAGTAGTAGTAGTAGTAGTAGTAGTAATGTGAGAACGTAAAACTTTAGATGCATATGTTTATGAAAGTAGTGGAAATGGCAAATGGGACTCCTCATCTACCGTCCATTTTGGAAAAATATTCCCTCACAGCTCACAACAGCACTTCAAATGTTCGCTTACAGATATCACTGCAGATTTTATTGTTTTGAATTTATAATTCAGACATTTTTTTAATTAATCATTGTGCGCTACATTTGTGCTAAGGGGACACATACTTTCCATTACACTATAAGGACATCAGCTGGTGTTATGCCGCTTGATATGGAAATGGAAGATTTCTAAGATAGACTTATATAACTCTTTAAATCTTATACTGTTAGAGTAAATATGTCTCATCATTGAAAGGATGATTGTTTGTACCACTGAAGACTTATTTTTAACCTCAAAAAAAGTGTGCTTCGAAAACCCAGTGGCATAAGCTTGGTTATACCTTATTAAAGCTCAGATTTCAGTATTTCGTAAAGTTGTCACAACAATTGAAAATTAAACTGTGCCTGTATTGGATATACTTGGCATAATCGAAGTTGTGGAAGCTTTAATATTGGTCAAGATGGAAGATAACTTTATTTCAAAATACACATGTCTTAAGAAAACGCTAGAAACACTTGAAGAGAGGGATGGAGACATGCCATAATAAGAATCGTATTTTAAAAAGCTATTTTTTCATTTTATGAAACTATTTTCAGTTGTTTGAAGAAATGAGTAGAAAAGGTATTTCAGGAAATGCAAATATGCAGCTCGAACATGTTAAATAAAATCCCTTCTTGAGGCCAAGTTGAAGCCGCGTTTTTGTTAATTAATAAAATGATACCCAATCATAAATTATTGGAAATTGATATATGCGAGGATTACCGTAAGCAATATATCAAGGAAGGAAACGTACTAGACTGGGCAAGAAAACGGGGAGCCAATTCAAAGATGGATGACAATAACTGCTCCCAGTACTAATACTGCCACGAAGCTAGTATCTAACTTTACGAACAGTTTATGGACTACTGATAAGACCCAACTTAAAATGGGCCTTTTGAATTGCATGTAATTGCGGGGACACTTTATAAAAACATCAAAGTAGAGAAACATATTCTAAGAAACATTTATCGTCCAGAGAATAATAAAAGGCTACTTTATCAAAATGTCTTGAAAGGCTTACAAATATATTACCTTGTTCAAAAATGATAACTCCATTTCGATCATCACTCTATGTGATATCACTATTAAAAAATACAATAAAAATTATTTATTTTTCGTTATATATTAGCCTACATACCCCCTTCACCGCAAGACTAATAATAATAAAATTATTTAATTGTTTAAAAAATTGTAAAAAATTATATCTATATATAGCTTCCTGAATTTTGAAGTCCAAAATCTAGTCATTTCATATGTAGAAAAAAATGAATTGTATTTACGAGGCTGATCGAAAGATGCTTAGAGTATGCTTAACACATGGAGACTTATACAAATCCGAAGACCACAAGAATTTTGTATTTTAATTCCACATCATACTCCTTTAATATTAAGATGCAGGGTAAAAATCATCTGGAGCCTAATTGACTACAAACACTTGTAGGAATACGAGTTACCTAGTCAATCATCAAACCGGAAAATCATGTTCTATCTAATCACCACATCGAATTAATTTATAAAAACAGTAAAGTGAACCATTTTGTTAAGTGTGAACCCATTAAGCAGCTTAATCATTATACCGTTTTTAGTAAGTGTATATTAAGTGTGTATTAAGTTTGTGCGGACGTACGCCACACCTAAAGTAACTTAAAAAAGAATAACCTTTTCTTATTCCCTATGTATGGCTTCTCATTTGATGTCTACGTAAACATTTTTGTAGTTCAGCCCTTATGTCGTAATTTTGGGGATATTTGGACGAAATTCGGTGCACTGACATGTTTTCACCCTATTGAAATCAGGTTGCATCAGGTTATCTTTACGATTTCTCAGTACAAATTTTTAAATCTCAATAAAAATTGTGAAACTGTAGATTGATATGATGGCCAACAGATGCTATACGAAAGAAAAAGGTAGCAGTAGATTAAGTGCAACGCGTAGATCGAAAGGCGAAAAAGGAATGCCAAGAGCAATAAGCAAGATAGCGCGAACGTTGCCAAACATTATTGCTTAGCGAAAAGTTATTTATTATTAGCACATAGGAATAGCTTTTGGCCTTCCCTTGAAAATAAACCTCTGTGTGTGCAAAAAGTATAATTTTTGTTATTTTGTGACAAAACAGATGAAGACTCGTTTGTGTTAGGAGAACTCGTGTAGGGTATTTAACAGTGGCCTTGCCCAACTATACAGTTTTTACTCTTCTCGCATAGAATTGCTGGTTGATCTTGGATGATATTGGCTCCAATTTTTAAGTAGCATGCATTTATTTGCTTATTTCGTATGCACTTATGCGCTGTCACGAGCTATTAGATTAATATTAGGTCAAAACTTAGAGCGATATTTCCAAAGTTAAGATTATTAGTTTATCGATAGTGTGTTTCTTGACCGTTTACTTCAGCACAAACAAAAAAAAAAGCGCCTTCAAAAGTCACTTTATTAAGCGTGGCTATTACATTGTACATTGCGTGGCCATAAGATTCCAAGTCAATTTATTCGCCCTTTTGTTTGCATAAACTTAAAATTATCAAATGAAAAAAAAAAAGAAGAAAAGCTAAAACTTTTATTAACACATGGGCTGGTAATTTCATCACATGCATTATTATGCCCAGCACAATCAATACGACCTACCCTAGAATTAAGATTCTTATCTCTTCATTTTCAAACGAACGTTGAGCATCTGCCTTATAAGAAATGCATTGCTACACTTTTGTTCATTTGATTTATAAAAACTTCACATGTCAATGTCATTAATTTTCTCTTGTGTACGTTATTAAGATTCTAGAGGCAATTATCTACATTGCGGACCATATCACATTGTATACGATATTAAACTCAAAGCACTTGACTTTTCCACTAAACCTTACGTTGGAAATGCCATCAATACCCTCTTCGTTGCTGTATATACTTTTATATATATATACATATATATTTTTAATATCCAACACAAACTCTCATTTAGTTTACAGCAAACAAAGAGTGAAGTGGGAAAAAAGACTGAAAAACTAACTAAATGACAAGTATCGCCACACAAATATACCACAATATTATATAATACATGGGATAGATAAGCAACTTTTGTTTGACGCTAAACCTGACGCTGTATTTTAAAAATGTAACAAAATAAATAAGTTTACACACACACACCCACATACACACACGCACACGCCCATAGAATACACTTATGTGTGCATAGATAACTTTATATATATGCATGTGTTCGTAAATAGGAGAGAGTTAAAATTAAAATACTCAAGTAACACATACATACAGCACACCGTATAAATGCCATAATATAACAACCTGGTGTACAAAACTAATGTTGTGTATGGGTGTTTAAAACATGTGTTCGGGTAGACAACATATGAGGAAACATGAAAGCAAAAAAACAAAAGCAAACTGCATACGTAAAGCGGATTAAATCGTGGGTGCAATAGCAAAAAAACCAACACTACCTACTAATGGCTTAGATTTGTGTAGACATATACGTATATGTATATATATATATATATATATATATATATATATATACGTGTGTGTATATAAAGTTTAATACACGTTAGCTACATGTGCATATAGACGAGGCTAAATATGAAAGTATGCATAAACGCTCATTTGTATGTACGTACGGCTTTGGAAATATAAGTTTCATAAATATATGTATGTTGTGCATGTTCGTTTAAAGGTATAAAACAGATAACTCAAGGGCGTATATAGCATAAGTAGAATACAGGAAGGATTGTCAGATAACTTACAAACGTATACATATTTGTAAGTATACAAGTATACGAAAGAAAACTACGTTCACTTAAGAGTGAATCCTGGACACCTAACATGCGACTACAAAGTTTGCAAATCGGTTTATATTATGAATCGAATTGTGGAGATATTTCTTTCTAGGTTTTCCAGCCCGACGCGCAATAGAAGTTCAACACACAAATAGACGGACAGATATGTCAAAAATTACTACGAATAACAATAGAAAAATAAATTCTATAAGTGATCATATTCAAGATTTCAAAATTCTACTCCCAATATGTTTAACGGTAGCGATGAAAAGTTATGGGACCTATAGAAACAACCTTCAGATTAAAAGTAAGAGAACACCGTGACAATAGAATATAAAAGTTCTTGTTGACGTTACAAATAGTGTAACTCAATTAGTTTACCTTCGTTATAGCGCTACGTTCTCTGTGGTGCATGTAATAATACACTATGTAGCAACAGCTAGCACAATTTAATACAGATTAAAAGATTTTAGACTTATGAACTTTTCTTTTACTTCCACTAAATAAAAACAGACAGAAAAAAGAATAACATCTGACTGACTTCTCTGAGTTATGTACGTATGTGAATTGAAATGTGGTAAATAACTGAAAATTTTACCTAAAGGTAGCAAGAGCGCAACTAACTTTTTGTCGAAATTAATTCCTCATCAACTTTGTAGCTTAATTCATTTTTCTATTTCGCTACTACCGCATGGAATTTTATGATTTTGATGTTAAAATGCCGTACAGCGGTTTCCAGAATGTGATGCGTGTTCTTAGAAATTCTAATTAAGGGTAATATAAAGCTAATATGTATATATATATACTCTTTAAAAGATTTATTATATATATAAATAAAATTTTTAAAGAGTTATTTTCTAAGGGTAAGTATCTACGAATTCTGGTGTTTCTGCAAAAAAGATAAAGTTGATCCTCACTTACTGCTCAAACTAAAGGAAAAGTGTTTAGTTCGCAAAGAAAGCAACAGATGTCTTAAAATGCTTCAAAACCGTGCATTTGAATTAACCTCGGATGGAAATTGTGGGAAGAAATAAAGGGAAACGAAAGAAGAGGGACGAAAATAGAAAGCGTAAAGAGAAGAAGACAATATATGCAAACTGACAAGATAAGACCTGACAAGGGAGGAAAAGAAAAGGGAGAACACATGACCATGGGAAAAGAGAAAAGAGAAGAAAAAGAAGGAAAAGAAAAGAAAAGAAAAGGCAAGAGAAAGCGTAACAACATAAAGCAAAATAAGAAAAATCAGAGTAAATAAAGCAAAAAGAAAACAAAAGGAATTCAAGAAAACCTACGAAAAGGCAACTTAAGTAAGAGAAAGACGAGGAGGAAATGTTGAAAAGTGGACGAAAAAATTAGCAATAGTTGCCGACTCCAGTCCACCGCCTAGAATGAATGTGACGTTTATCTATTATTTGAAGGAATAAGAAGTTTTTCTTCATTTTTAAAAAAATAATAATATCTATGCCTTTCCTTCTTTAAGAACAAACACAATTTATATGTGCCTTTGTTGTAAGTTCAGGAAATGAAACGTAAGCAATAACGTAAGTAATAATGAAACTAAACGAAAACTAATTACTAATAATTCTCACATATAAAAGTAATCAACAGAAAATAGATTCTCATAAACGCAAGCATATGTGCCAGATATTATAAAAATCCATCTTTTAAAGCTGACGTTTAGTTCCTTCGAAATTAATAGATTATCAAATTTGTAGCATATAAAAAGAAAGCGCTGAATATATTGAGTTATCGAAAAAATTACAAATGTATGAGACATGTTGACTTAAAAGGAGTACAAATCCATTATTTTTGTACGATTTCTCATGTTTCTATATAATTCAGCTATTCTCACGTTGTTGTAGTGGCTCTCTATGATCGAGAGTTAGGAAAAGTTCTCTATGAACTGATCTGAAAACTCAAATTCTTAAGGAAAACTTTCTCAAGCACTTTAATTGGGCTGACTTAGAAGGTGCTTGGAGTTTTTCCTTTCACAGCAAATACGATCCCCTTTCGTCTACCTGTCTGCTTTATGAACAAATCTCTGAAACGCTTTTAGTGAGTTTTATACACATTGACCAAATTTAATGTTATCAGATGGTGCAAAAATAGATGCAAAATGAAATCTGTATGGTTTTTCAATAATAAATTCGAAGCCGCCTGTCCGTCCGTCCATTGGCAGCTTTCTGAACACTGCAATTAAAATAATTATTCATGTTTTTTATTTACTTCGAATTTTAAATCTATTTTACGCGTTGTGCAACACACACAAATATTTAATAATAAAAACTGTCAGTTGTACAGCGTACAACCAGTATACCAAATATCAATGTACCAAAATACGAATTTATATTTCATAATTTTAATATTGGTATAAGCTATGCAAACATAATTTTGAATGTTTTTAAAATGTGCAATAATTTTGAATAACAAATAAACAAATTCCAAAATTTCGATATGAATACTTACGCAAAAACAATAATGATAAGGAGATAAGGATTATATAAAATTCCTTATATATGATATATAGATCACGAGTTTACTCTCACTCTCATCCCACCGCACATATCTTTACGAAAACAAAGGTATTAACTCTCCCAATATTCATTTTATTAGTAAGTAACTTTCCCTAACGTGAACGAGTATGTGGCAAACATCAACAGCAACTTACTTACGAATAAATATAAGTCAATTAACGCAAAGATTTTTTGAACATCCTAATATCGTCATCGTTCTATCACTGATTACACAAATCTACTCGTGATTGCATACTTGGTCAGCAGTAAAGTAACAGGGGAGAAAGATAAGTAGAAAAGAAACGACTATAACAAAGAAAAAGTAAATAAGTAAACATAAAAAAATAGAAAATAGTCCGATAATAAGCTTAAATCGCAACAAGTGCAAAAGTAAGAAAACATAAAATAAAGAAGAGAAGAAACCAAATGTTAAATCTTATTAAAATCTGCAATAGTCTTATACTCTTCTTTACATAGAAGCATTTCTTTCTATCAAACGTGTACACTCTATGGTATTGGCACTAGTGATAATCGTAGCCAGACCCAATAATAATAATCAGAGCTTAGGGTTGGATTTGTGAAGGAGTAAAATCCTTCAATTATTTCTAATGACAGTGATTTGTAAAAGCAACAATATCTATAGAAAAAAGAATAGCAGGACATTGATACACCGTCCTGCGTCTAGAAGTGGAATAAAACAGAATCAGACGGAGAAAAAAGCTTGAAGTAAATGCTGGCAAACAACAATAATAAAAACAACAATGGCAAATACGGAAAGAAAAATTGAAAAATGGTCTAACAATAACAACAGCATTTGAATGAAAAAAGCAAAACCTTTAGAACGGAAAAATTATTTTACAGAGTAATTTATAAATGGACATTTCTTCTTTTGATCCCCATTCGTATCCATAAAAGAAGGTCAAAAATGTATTTAATTTTTTATCCTAAAATTTGGACGAAAGCAAAGCTTTTCTAATCCTTTTGTCGTTGGTATTTCATGTTATATTTCCAGAGACAGACAAATTAAAATGGAATAAAGTAAAAGAATTCATTTAAAATTTATTTACCACAATTCTTTTAGCTATTTCATTATACTGCTTCCAGTTTCAATTTTGCCAAAGATGCTTTCAGTTTGAAAGCAAAAACTTTGATCATCTTTAACGTTATGTGTGGGAAAAATTTCATTTTTCTTTCTTGCGTTTAACTAAGGAGTCGTAAACAATCATATTAGGCAATAATGTTGGACATGGATCAGCATTGCTAAAACCTTTTTACCCGACTGTAAATTGATTGATTCGATCAGGTAACATTCTGCAGTGTACTAAACATCTAGCTGTCTCAGCTTTAATTACTTTGAAAGGCTATCCAAGTAATTCTAAATAAAATGGCAAATCAAAGAACCCTGTAAGATAAAACCTCTCTGCCAGTTCTGCTATGATATTGCTTCAAACTCCTTACAGGGAAACATTCATTTTAAATAGAGTAGCAAATAGTTTCTTATTTAAATTCCATTCGATTTTCTTCTTCATAAGCTAGAGCGTGCAAAGACCCAAAAGGTTTTCATTTTCTCGAATTTATTGAGTGAAAAATCATTAGCATCATCCTCTGTTTAGAATTGCAATGGGATTCAACTTGTCTGTCTGACAGCGTCTGACCAGGAAGCCGCCACGTGGGAGCAGAGTTTTGAGTGTGTGGCCTCATGGGCAATTAGCAGATTGACCAATAAATCATGCCATCCTCATAGCTTAGCATCATCAACCCTTGCTTCTTTTGCTCGTCAGAGGCCAACGATAATGCCTACACTTTTCCGTGCAAATTTTCGCATAAAAACACAAATGAGCTTTGCACAGCTATTTGGGAAAGCAACAAATATATACGCAGCACGCACTTTCCATATTACATGAAAACAGTGAATAATTCGCAATGCAAAAAGTTCACTTCGTGCTATTGACGTATAAAGTTACCCTAACCTGCTACAAAAGGAAGCAGAAGGGGTTATATTTGATTCAGGCTGAAATTTTCAATAACCATCGCTAATGTGACATTTGATTACTTGATGGAGCAAGCGCCGAAACACTCAATATACTATTTGCCTATACTATCTATTAATGAAAATGGTAAAGTAATGCAAGATACCTTTTTCTACATAAAACAACGGTTTTCCATTTAGTATACATTGAATAGTATGCAGCGACTAATCATGGAACGCTCAAAGTTGCATTTTGGACGTTTATTACTTTCGTTTGTCTTCGTTGCTTTTCAAGTAAAAAAAGAAAAGTTTTCTGTGGTGTATTGCGACTAACCATGAAAGGTGAGTCCTGATCGCAAAACGACATGGCTTCGACACCGAAGCGGAATATTCGTGGCCACAAAGATTTCCTGTGCAGCGTATTAGGAGCTGCGTGTTTTTTTTTCCAGATTTTAAAAGTCTCACTCCTAATGAATACCTTCCTTTTATTAAAAGACCCTCTAATACTTTGTGGCGAAGCCAATGTGTATTTCGCGAATTTAATATTTCCCGCAGTCGTACATATGTATATAAATGTCACTTTAATTGGATGTCGAATTTTAATTGACACGTAAGCATGGCTTGCTTCATTCCCTAGCATGACAATTTGCACGAAGCTTCTAATAATTGAATATCCGCCAAGAAATGCCACCCTATGTCAAATCTTTTATTGATTAACCTCTGCCGGAAGGTAAGAAATGCAAATTTTTTGAAAGCACATGGTACAGCACACGGCCCAATAACTTATTATTGTATACGTTAGCAAAAGTTAAAAGAATGAGAAAATATTGTAAAATATTGTGCAAGAGTCACACAAAGGCAAGTTCTAGTTGTGCCTCTACATATGTTAATCGGAGTTCGAGAAATCGATTGCAAATTTAACTTCTGCATGCATTTTGAAATTTTTTAAAATTACGCTTAGAGGTTGAACCCCGCTACGCTTAATGTGTAACAAATGTGGACTTTATTCGAGAAGTGTTTATTTTTGTGAGTTTGTTTGTGGACAAAACTTAATTAGAATTAAGTTTCAATTTTATTCAGTCTGTCAGTACTCTTAAGGAATATTAACTACTTATTTGCTATATTTTTCTGCAATCTTTTTAAGTATTTTCTTTAACCAAATATAGCGCGATTTTCTTAAGATTTCTTAGAATCTGTAACTTAAGTGAATTTAAATTTAATGACTAACGAAGAAGTATTGTTCTCTTCCATGATTATTTCATTTTTTATCTCCATGGCAGAGATTATCTTTTCAACTCTGATTTATATGTCTAATAATTTATGTAACTATTGTGTAGATATGTTCGAAATAAAACTAGAGAACTGTTTTAACGTATTTATACCATTGTAAGTATATCAAAGTATTTGCCTTGTTTCCGTTGTTTAGTCTTTCCGGTTTTCTTCATTATTTGTTCGATAAAAACATACCGCGGCGATAAAAGTGCTCTCTTGCTTATCTATACATTCGAAATGACTAATTAGCACTATTGTCTACGATGCGGCGTAAAGAAGACCATGTCGGGACATGTCTTTCCTTTAGGTTGATATTAAAAATAAATATTTTCCTTTAAATATTGTTATTATTTTCCATTCTTTGTGGAATATTTTATAAGCTGCTGGCAGAAACGCAGTAATAAAAATACTGCTACGTACTGTGTGCGTCTTTTTATTAACGTTTTGGTAATTAAAAATACAAAAACAGAAGGCAGAGCAGAATACTATGTAAAATTTTTGTAACAAAAACCAAAATTAAAGTCGCCGTTACATTTATTTTATTCCAATTCTTTATTCGATTTTCATACTTTGCTTCTACCTCTAATAACAAATAATCTAAAAAGTAATAAGCCTTTTTCTTTCCCATTAGTTCTACATTAATTATCCACACCCAAGCAACGCTATATGTGGAAGCTTGCCGGCCATTAGATACCCTGCACCACTTCGCTTACATACGTCAAAGATTATACAAGCGCGCATATTAAAGGGAGTCCAAAACATCACGTGACCTGACTTATTAGCAAACTTATCTTACTTCCGAAAAATTTTATTATTTTCCATCAAATAAACTATAAGTCAGACATCCTCTCTAAAGGCTTGCTTTTCATGATAATTCTTATATAGGTCAAGGTGTAGAAAACAGACATCTGTGATCCAAATTCCTTACCGTTAATTTTTTCCCTAAGTTGCTTGAAAATTAAATGTCCACTCACTCAGTAATCATGAAAACCTTGCATTACATGGGGTCCAAGAATATGGTTCAAATTTGGTCCACTTAGTTTTTATGTGAAATTACTCTCATCAACTAATTTTCATCATAAAACATTAATAAATAGACCTATAAGGGTTTACATTTCATGAGAATCCTTATATGCGGCGGTATCCAAAAAATAGACCTACGCGGCGCAGCTTCGGTAAGGTTGATGTGTATGTCTATTTACTATTGTGAACTAATTTCCACCGTGAAATATTAAAAATTGGACTCCTTTATCGTACACGGATTCAGTTTTCGTAAAATTGATTATATGAACGAGGTTCAAAAAAATAGCCCCAGCCGAATCAAATTTTTCATACCAATGTAGAACATCGGAATACTATCACTTAGTGAATTTTGTCAAGAAATTTTGAAGTTTGCAATTTTTTTCTATATAATAATTTTTCAAAGTAAAGCGTTTTATGGGAGGTAGTCGAAAAATGGATCGATCTGAACTATTTCCAGTAGCGTTCCGTCAGGACAAACGACAAGTGAAGCTTAGATCGACTCAGAAAATGATTCTCAATCGATCGATGTAATAAAAGATGGGCTTACTTTAAGCCCTTCGGTATGCTGTATACGTCCGTACACATTTAATACATCCTGTAGCACAAGTAGTACACGGTGTAAAAAGCAAAATTAATCGAAAAACAGAGACACCACAACGCAAGGAAACTTCTCTTGGCCTTTTTAGGATTGGACTTGAGGACAAAGCATTACCATACCTTAAATCGCGTGCTTAGTCTATACCATTAGATTAGGCGCTCTGTAAAGAGTGGAAAAACCCGCGGTTTGTAGCCCTTTGACGAAAAATCGCGCGTAACAATAAATAAATTCTCAATGTTGACTTCCACAGGCTTAATACTTTTTAAACAATATATTATGTAACTGGTGTTTTATTAATTATATCCTTCACGGACATCCTTAAAAAAAAACAATTTTTTGCAATGTGGGTAAACTTTGTTGATTGTTGGTTGTGACGAAGCACTAAGCGTATGAGCGATATTTATTTATTTTTTCTATTTCTTTAATAAATAATCCATTAAGTATGCTAAGCCGATAATTAACTACAAAACCATCTGTCAGAACGTAAAAAAAACATAAATATAAGGGAAAACATACTTACAAACGAAACATAAAATATGAAAAATATAAATTACACCCCAGCCCGCACTTTAGTCGAAAAAAAGTAATGGTAATGGCACTAAAAGCAGTTAAATGACAATGACAGGCCATATGGTCTGCATGTGACATGACATTTAGACTTTTACTTTACTCTAGTACTGGGTATAACAGCCTCTTACGAGTGTGAGTGTGGACGCCTCTGTGTATGTGTGTGTTAGTGAAAAAAATATTAGTCCCACGTGTTAAAGCAAATGTCATCTGTTTGAATACAACCAGACCATATAGACTATGTGTAACAGTTTATGCTCCCAGTATATCTCTGTTCTCTGCGTTTCCTATCTCTGTCTTCCCTACAATATTGTTTTATAGTTCAGTGATTTTAACTTAACACACACAAAGCAAACAAACAGCACGGCTGCGAGAGATACAAATACAAAAAGCGAATGCTTTACGAAGGAAAGAATAAAACAGAACAACTCAGGAAACCATACATATTTGTAAAGAGTATAGAATTTTATAACCATCACCAGGGAGATGATATAAAATCAAACAAAAATTTCTATGTCAATCAAGTCATACATTACAAATGACATTTTGTACTTTCTCTTACTGCTGTACTGCCTTTTCATGCCTGTCTGCACACGTATATGCCCCTTGCAACACACTTGCACGTATGTGATTTCTATTGATTATTTAGTTAGCGAAAAAATAGCAAATTTTTGATATTCATTTAAAGCCCAATGTCCACAAAAGAGATAAAGATATTTAAACCAATTTTTTTAATTGCTACACATGCATAGTTTGCTGGCCTTTTTTCAAACAGTTATGCATAAGATGTACTATCAACTCTTCAATATACAGCTACTGTGGAGACATCAGATCATTTAAGATCCTCTTGAATATCCTTGTTAACGCTTAAGCGGTTATACCTTTGCTCATTGCTATTGCTCTTAGCATAATTTCAGTTTTATTTATTAAGGCTCCCTTTATATCCGTGTGTATATGTGTGTAGATAACTTCATTATTTCTATCTTTATCGTCTTGACCGGAACGATGCAAAACCAAAATGCCATGGACCTGGACTAAATGCAAACAGCAGCATTGACAATATGAGACACAGTCGCAAATTTAATTCAACCTTGTTTTTGTTGTTGGAATTACCTATTTTTTCCTTATTTTTCATTGTTCATTTTTTTTTCTGATGCAAAATTTTGGTTTGCATGTCATGTATTTTGTATTGTTTTAATCCATAGAGAATAGGATCTTCTACGTTTTCAGTATTTTTAATATTTCAATAGCTTCTTGTTGTCTCGTCTTCTTTTAGGTTATTCAATATAGTAGATGTAGTTGTGTTGGTAGTTGTAGTAAAGTAGTAGTAGTAGTGATAGCTGTACGGTAATAATAGTAGACAGTATTATACTATATATTACACATACACATAACCTTAAGGAAAATTGCATTACTTTTGTTGGTTAGCTAAAGTCAAATGAGAGGTCGCTTCTAACAAACTATGAAAGAAAGAATTTTTTAAAAATATAAAATTACATCAAATTATGTTTAAAAAATAATGAGCTTTCGAAAATAAGAGATAAGATTACCGTCGTATAAAATAAAGTTTTAAAAGCATATTTTATATTATTGCCTCGTATCAATTTCTCGATAATCTTTGCAGTTGCTGGTCATTTTTTTTAATATGACTCAGTAGATCACCGGGAAAGGAGAAAGATATAAGAAGTGGCCCTACCCTAAAGCTAAGTGCTATGTCTTTACCGCGACTAGGCATACCGTATAGCTACGACCAACTATGCTCTACGGCACTGAGATTTTAAACCGCAAACACTGACTTGATGGCGATTCTTCGCTACTCGGTCACTCTCTGTCTCTTTTTTCTACCCGACTTCTTTCTGACCGTTACCATGTTGCCCACATAGGGGGCAGTGATGGATTATATTATTTCTCCTAAGTCTACCTAAATATCAAACATAAAATCCTGCAGAAACTTTCTCCAAATATCTCCTAAATCTCTCCAAAAAGCTTTTTAAAAATGTACGTAGACTTGGTTTACCATACCTTTCTTCTTACTGGCTATTTCTAATGGATTTCTAAATGTAATAAATCGAAAAGCTAAGAGTGGAATTTGGGGATTACAGCACTTCGAGTGGCATCAACAGTTTGAAAAGACGCTTCAAACTTCCTGAGCAATTCGTTTCAAATGTAAAAAAAATGCTCAATGAAAATTTATGTTTACTCTCTTGGCATTTTCCGGACTGGTTGCACAACTATTTTGATTGCCCCTCTCCTAGCAGCGTACGCATTTTCTGTGAATTAAATTTCGAAAATTGACATTATCGGAACAAGGTCTGCCAAATGCTCTTCGGCCGATGCTTTCCACAAAAAATGAAAATTCAATAAAGTATCTGTTCAGTTTTTGATATTTGATTAAAAAAATTTATGAAACGCGGTCGACTTTTTGTGAAACATTCGCGACGCCATGTTGATGCCTTCCTCCCACTTTCCCGTTCGAAACATTAGCTATTAAATATGGGTACCATGCACGCATGGTGTCAATACTTTTTAGATAATCGGGCATATTATTATGTATATATGGTGCATCATTGTGCTTTACTATGCACACTTAAATTCTATTCTTAAACAAATATTGATGCTTCTTATAGAGAACGAAAGGTCTTATGGCTAAAGCGGAAAATGTAAAATAGAAGGTGAATGGTCAAAATGCAGTTAAGCTAACCACATTTCATGACATCATTAAAGGATGGCAAGAAAAAATGGAAATTTTTCCTTCTACAAAAAAAAAAGAAGCAAACGTTAAAAGAAACGTCGGCATAAGAAAATTACCAAAGTGTAGAGCTTGACATTTGTGTTCCATAATTTTTTCGTAAAATACAAATCCACATATAAATGCACACATAGACAACCTATAGCAATACCTAAAAAATATGAAAATATTTTTTGTTCCTTTTGGTAGTTATGTACGTTTGCTTTGCTGTTTTCGGCTCTTTTCCATATACAGAACACAATATAATATAAGAAATACTTTGAAACAATATCTGCTTACACAAGAACTCGCATATACAAAACTTACATGTGCGTATATGCGTAAAGCCATGCTTAAGAAATATGATAACAATGACAGACTGAATGTAAGCTTGAAGGACTTTATCTTCACAGTTTTCTCTTAATCGCAACGGAGTGTAAGAGTTGAAGCATATCAACTGAAATGGCATAGAGCATAAAACGTAGCATTACACAATACCATGTGCTCTCAACGTCATGCCATATGGCAACAATCCTCAACGAAAAAAAAGAAGCACAAAGTTATAAGGCAAGGAGCTAAAAAGAAAAAAATTAAAGAGGTGAAGTGAAATACAATAAACAGCGACCCTTACAATTTAAACGTGAATGAATTAAATTTCATCATGTCTCTCGATGATCTATCGGTATTAAAAGTAATAAACTGAAGAGCGGGATATGTGTGAAAAGATTTTCACATTTTTCAAATTAATTCTTACATATCCGTCTTGACATTATTCAATATTTATATCTCACAAAAGAAAAGACGAGACAATGAAAACCATATTCTCGGAAAGTCTTATAAGGCAAAAGAAATGTGATTTAAAACCTTTCTTTTGAACCTTTTATTATGAATGGAGCAAAAAAATTACATTTGCCTTTTGCGGTGCATTTCCGACAGTCAGCTTCTCAAGATATTATTTAAAGCTTATAGTAGTTTCTCGCTCAGTTGGCCTTAAAAAACATTTGCAGCAAATCTCAAGCCAGTGTGCGCTATGGCATGAAAATTATTCGTGGAAATATTTTGTTATCACTTTTCAGTTTGTTTACCAACTGTGGATACGTTTGTTAGCCACTCATGCCGCTTTGAAAGCTTCGTCTACTAAGCCAAGGCAAGTGAGCCAATTTTCTCTTTCTAATCGTTAATTTTTCGATCCCGAAAGAACTCCGGTAACAACCGTAGAAATACCATGATATCGTCTTACTTGCCTACAGTTGGAAACGTTCTTGTATTAACTGCTGAACGTTACAAAAGCAATGACAAAGCGAGTACGCATTTATTTTTCGATGGCAAGAGTGAAACGAATAGGCGGACATCACCTTACACCATTGGGGAATATTTTATCAGTTATTTTTCGGAAATAAAAATATCAACACTGTCGTGGTGCTGTTGGAAAGTTGTGAAATGGAAACCGTGGACACGAACCAAGGAAGGCCCGTAATAGTTTTCAGTTTTTTGCTGTCCACTTTTGCCTGGGCCGTTTCTCGCGAATAGACAGTGCCACATGGTAGTATATAAAATCCAAGAAAGTCTTATTCGAGTCTACTTGCAAACAGGGAGATTCACTCCTCACTCTTACCTGGGTTAATAACGATATGTTAAATTTATGTATGTCATTCTAACCCTTTTACTGTTATGGAAAATTGATGTTATTTTGTACTGTTCTTCGCCATCCTATTACATTGCACTAATTTCTATGCGTCTTTCTGCTCGTGGATTTCTCATTTCATACGCAAACAAGCCAAGGCTATGCTATTTCATGCTCATCTGTCCCACTATTCGAAAGTTTTCCGTACTATTTCAAGTTCTTGTTCCTTAAATTTGTCTAAGCAATTCTTTGCCATTTTAGATTATCTTTTCCCTTTTTTTAGGTGATTACCTATAACTTTATGGTATTTTATGTTGTCGTGTTTTCTATATTATCGCTTATTCGTTATTCCCTCTTTGTTTGTGTTGACATGACCTTTTTCTTTTCACTTTTTTATTGCATTTTTACATTTTCATTACAATCAATTTAATTGTAGGTATTCACAGTATCTCTCACTTTTCTTCTTGACACTCAAAACGTGCACTTATAGTGGTTCCCCTGAACTTGCTTGTACGTCACAAGCATGTGATAGCAGTTTTTCTTTTTTTTTTTTTTTTTTGTTCGTTGCCCTCTTCCTTTGACCATGGTTTATGGGATTTTATCACCATTTACTTTCCATTTTTCTTTCTCTGCTGCCATTAAAATAGAAAGGAAAACAGAAAAAAATACACCAATCACTTTAAAAATGTCAAACCTGTGTTGATAGTTTCTTCCTTTTTTTTTTTATTTTTTTTATTTTCTATTTTCGTTGTTACTGTTGTATTTGTACACTTTGATTAATCGTAATGTTTTCCCAAACTAACCACAAACCGGATTTAACAGTAATATAAGAACTATTTTAAAATAAATTGCTCTTAAGGTATAGAAAATGAATAAAAAAGAAAAAAAAACTGCAAAGTATTGGACACATGAGATGAGCCCCTTATGCAATGTATTGGTGCAAGACGTCACCGAATGGATGAAAAAGTGTGAATGTCGGCTGTCACATAGTATATTTATAAATATATACAGCCACATGCACATGCAAGGAAAACCCGAGGCGAACGAACCATTTGTATACTTGCATATGGTGTCACATGTGGTAAATGATTGAGTGGTGGTGTTAGTGGTAGCAGTGGTGTTACTGAATGTGTTTTGACACACAAATTGGTTATCAAGCAATAAATGTATACAAAAGTGTTCAGGTTTTATTTTCAAGAGATTTGCTGCATAACGTTTACATTTTCCTGGAGAAGTGAGTGCAAGCAGGTGGAGATGTATGGAACAAAAAAAATAAATAAAATCTGTTAACTTTAGGCTTTAATGGGAATTTTCTGTAAGCTATTCATTATCAAACGACACGGCTAACTCAATGAGAGGGTAACATTTACACTTTTCCAATTCGCATATCGTCCAGAGTTTTCTAAAGAATCCTAAATGCTTATATGAAAGATGATGTCAAAGAGGATAAGAAACAAGTTATTTGGACTTCTGAATCCAAAGAAGCACTTCTTAACGCGAGTCTTTCAGGTTATCTAGTTGAGCCCATTTTAAAGCTGTTGCATCTCATTTTGCTATATTGAAGACAAGTTTTTAAATAGTTAGCCTGCATTAGTTTTTTTTCTAAAAATTTAAGTCTCGCAGAGTATTTTAGCTGCACATTTGGCAATCGAACACTTCTGTCACATACTTTTGCAAGTGAAATTCTGGATTCCTCACTATCCGCTATATAAGAAGGGGAATAAATAAACGCCCAGACTTTTACACGCGCATAAAGAACTCTACGGAGCAGTATAGCATAGAGTAGCGCAGAACGGCATAGGAAAGCAGAGAATAACAGCCCGACATATCATAAGCATAACATCAAGCGGGAAAAAGATTGTTAATGGTACGAAAGTGATTGCACAGATTTCACTAAAATGACATCGTAACTACTCCACGCTGTTGTCAGACAGTAGATTAAAAATAACTGACTTCATGATAATTCTTAGTTTTTTAATTGTGTTCCAGTTGGAATTTAAGTAATAACAGATGGCTTTTGTGACCCTCAAACTGTCAGCGATGATACCCGCGTTGAGCTTGGTTTTGCGAGCAAGATTTGGGGCTTGAAGAATAGCTCTAACTTCGTTGGTGAGTGTTTAAATGGCTTCGCCTACGATGTGGTCAACTTGCGGCAACCTACGACTCCATAAGTAGAGGATAGATCATCATTCCTACCATGAAAATAAGTTTGGTAGTGTGTCTTCATGACTTTACTTGTGTCATCGTTAAAAATTTTACACTTTACGATCATAGAAAATAAATCACTTTAAAACTTTGACATTTATGTAGTGTTTCAAATAAAAAAATGACCAACACTTTCTTATTGTTGAAACAAATACCTGAGGCCACAGGGTGCAAACTTCTTACAATAACGTCATAAGAAAATATGAAATAATAGGCGTCAATAAAAAATGGAAGAAAGCCAACCATATTTAACTTTAACCCAACCTCCCTCCTCATAAGCAAGCTGGCATAATAAACATTAACACTTCACTGAATTCATAAAACTAAATGATTATAAACCGTCAACATTTTAACACCTTTTGCACGTTTCATGTTCTAGTTGTTGCTTTTATACATTCGTGTTTTATCACCACCACTTGTACCCGAAGCAAGCAATTTTTAATGCTGTATATACGGCTGTGTGTGTATGTAATCTGAAAAATTGCACTAGAGAATAACCCCAACCAACTTATATTACATTTTTTTCGTCTTCTTCTTTTTCTCTCGGTATTTGCTCTGTGTAATTATAAAGTTTATATTTCTTTGCTTTTTTTCTTTTTTTTTTTTTCTTTTGCTTGCGCTCATTGCGCCAACCCCTGGCGCTTCGTTTAAAACACGATAGCAGCAAACGAAAGAAACAAAACTTTGTCCAAGAGAGCGGAATACTTTAACGAAACACCAAACATCACCCGCACCCAGAAGAAACACTTGCGTTGGTTTCTTGTTATACTACTTCTGTCGTGTGTTGCGCGTTGTTGTTGTTGTTGGGAGTTGAAGACAACAGCAGAAGAAGAACTAAATAGAATAAAAAAAAGACAAAGAATTTATTTTAAATTAAAAAACATAAAAAGAATAAGTACAACAACCATAACAACAGCAACAACGACAACATACAACAAACAACTGACTTTTTCATATTTTTCTAAGGCAAATAGCAATTACATTAACATGCCTGCTAAACAATGCCAAAAACCATAAAAAAAATGCCCTACTCCAGTACTGTTACTACAATACATAACAACAACAATAACTATATAGAGCACAACACAACATAACAATATCTTGTCGGTCTCAAAGGCATCGTTTACCACAATTTGTTGAACAATATATTTTTAGTTGTTATGTGGCTGTTGTTTTTGTTGTTATTATGTTGTGTTTTAGATTGAATTGTAGTTTATTCTTATATTTGGTGGTTTTTTTTTTTATTTTTCATTTACAGTGAAGCCGTTTTTCTTACTTTTTTCAAAGTAAAAGAATATGTGTCCCTGCACAAACTCCTTCACCACGTTCTATGACGGAGAGAAGTGTAGAAACCGAAAAGCAACTTCAAATAACGCATACAAGTCTAGCGGTGATATAAGATCACATTTCAGAAACTTGTCTCTAAATTACTAGCATCAGCCCGACTTTGGATCAATATCATAGCGTTATCATATATCACAGGGCACTTCTTTGTGATTTTCGTGACCAACAATCTTACTTTAGAACAAAATTTCTTTTAGAAAATGTGACTGTGACTATCGAGCCGCAATCCCAAAAGCATTCCAAGCCAGAAACACTGTGATGTTTTTTCTTATGACCAACGATCGATCAGAACCCCATAATGCTGCTGTTAGCTGCTGTTCCTTACATTGTGCAAGAGTCGTAACTCACAACAACCTGGAAATGATCATAAGATTTGCATGTGTCATTATAAGACATCGCTCAAGGGGTTCGCAGGGTAATATATAGATATAGCCCAAAGACTAAAAAGTGAAATTGCGTGAGAAGGCTGGTTCCCGTAATCATATTAGAAGGCGGAGTATTTGCATGGACATTTGCCCATCAGAAAGCGTCTGCCCAAAATGGATATCGCGATTGTTCACTTTTAACGTTTATTCACAACCGACAATGGGTTGATGATCCTGACCGCTGTTTGGATTTGTCTGAGTAATGTAATAATGTATACGATATATGAGAGAGAGAATAACTAGCGGATGCCATCCAAGGCAATCAAAAACGCGAAAAGTCTGCTAAGAAGGTTATGGCGTCCAAGCTTTGGACACGCACGATATAATATTGATCGCCTATCTTGAAAAGGGACATGACACTGCTAGTGCCTTAGAATGATAGAATTGCAAAAAAGCGGTCAAGTGAATAAAAAAATAATCGACTTGCAATAGATTTTTCAATCAAGAAAGAGATTCATTTCGAACAATGAGCTGTCATTAGTGCCATTAATCGCGAGTGCAATAAACACAATTTTTTTTTATTATTATTATTGTTCTAAGACTAAACTTCTAATGCGTCGAAGGCTATCGGTTTTATTGAAAACTCTCGTGCAAATGATATGTGAACCCACGACCATTGAGTTTTTAATTGAGATCCTTTGCCTGTTCGGCCGCTCAGACGAGGAGCGAGAAGTCATCTCCTTCCTCGTTTTCAGTGCAATCATAAAAAAATTTTAAAAAATCATTTTAATCTAATCCTGCAGGAATTTTCTACAAACCCTCATATAGCCTCTAAAGCCTCTTGTAAAGTTTACTTTTGCGATTTGTATGCTCTCACAAAGGTTTCACTGTATTTCATATATATTTTCGGTTAGGGTGTTATCAAAAATAAGACCAAACAACAAAAAACAACAGAAAATATAACAAATAAATATATTTGTTTACATGTTGTCAATTGCTTTGCCCTTTTTTCACATACATGCATATTTACTTACATACACTGATCCTACATATATGCTAAAATTCAAATAATATACAGCAATATTAGTTGTAATTGTATTATATAGCATTTTATTAGTGTGGAGAGCCTGCCTAAGGAAAAAAACTGGAACAAGGCTAGAAAAGAAGAAAAAAATGTATAAAATTAATGACTGAAAAATAAAATCAAAAACTAAATTCTTGAATAGTTTAGAAGACAATGACAAAGCGGACAGACACAAGACAAGCAGACAAACAGACAGGCAGTCACAAATTTGCAGTTAGTTTTGAGTTTGTCTTGTCGTATTTTTTTTTTTTTTTTTGATATTTTTAGCATAAATTGGTATAAACACTTACATAAGCGCAAAAAAAAAAAAGAAAAATGGAAAAGAGACGAAAACGAAAATTATGTAATAAAAACAGGAGCAGCAACTGCAGAATAAGTTTATATCCTGTAGTAAGTTTTTGTGGAACTTTCTAATTAGACTTCTTGCGTTTTTCTTATGTAAACTCTTAAAATATCTCACACTTAACAAACGCATACACACACACACACACGCATCCAAACATATTGCCATTCACCCATACACCCAGCTAACGTGAAGACAACATATTCGTGCATTCACACACTAACGCGCATCACTGTACATAGCAATGTGAAAATAAATTGATGTAAAGTTACTTTTTCGCATTGAAACGAATGCCTCTAAAAAAAATTGCAATCATATTAGAATTGTCAGTAAAGTATGTTTGTGTTTTATCTGAAAAGAGCATTAAAATCTGATACAATTATAACCTGACGGTAAGATTATTAGCAAATTCTACTTATATACCATAAAATTGGTTGGTTTTATATCAGTGTAGACGGTATGTGTTTAGCTAAAAATGAGAATGTTGTCTGAGAACAGCTTTACCTACGCCTGAAGTAAAACCATTTTTTGTACAAATTCATTATCCGTACACCAGTTATTCAGAATTCCAAGAAAGAATTTCTAAAAAAGAATTTCACGTTAATGGCCGAATGCCCGAACAGATGTTGAAGTAAAGTGAAATATTGAAGACTCATATTGCCACTATTGGGACGTCAAGGATAAAATTTGAAGATAATAGATTAAATGTTTCCTGCACAAATGCACAAATTTCTTTCTTGACGACCCAATATATTGATATTGCTGTGATTCAAGCGCTTTAATCACATGCTTGTTATTAGGCTTATAGAAAGAAAGAAAGAGAGAGAGAGAGAGAGAGAGTGAGAGAGAGAGAGGACAATTTCAGTAATTTATTTCAACTGATTTCAATTGAAATCACGGGCGTTTAGATATCATTCACAAGTATACAATTATTTTTTTACAAAAAAAACATAACCGCGAAAATAAAGAATACTTTGAAAAAGAAAGAAAACTTAATCATTTAAGGAACAAGTCACAAGCGGCCTCTGCAATTCAAACTGAATGACAATCGATCCATGTGCAAGGCATTTTTATGGAATCTTTTCTGCCTCTTTTTAAATTTTTTGCTACAGACACTTTTCTTTCTTTTCCTTTTCGGAGGAAAATGGCACATTATCGATGACTAATTTAACACAAGATCGTTGAAGTAAACTGATGGATCTCGACATTCGTGCTGAAATTAAAAAATATAGTTCGTTCATTTTTGGTCACAAAAATCCTCTGTTCCTCCGTTTAAATGTACACCAAATTCTCTTTTTATACGATAGATACGTTCCCAAAAAATACGTGCAAAAAAAAATTCGTGTAAAAAGAGAATTAGGTGTAAACAATATTAAAAAGTTCTTGTTAAAGTTCACTTAATTTATTTCGTGCTTACACATTTTAATTCATTAAATATTTTATAAGAAATAACTTCTACTTTGAAAAAAGGGAATTATATCTGAAATTCATAAATATAAAATCGTGTTAAAACAAAATAATTCGTGTAAAAAAAGAAATTTTTTTTCTTTTGAACTCGTGTTAAATCAAATTCGTGTAAAAAGAGAATTGGGTGTATACCTGTACGCACTAGATATGATTACACGGTTATGGATACATATAACCCAAAAACCTGCTCAAATGATTATCTCAATGATTTAATTTTGAAATGCAACCAATGAAGGATGGTCTGGATAGTGGATAAGATGTTACGGAGAAAATAGAAAAGTCCACATTCAAATCAAAATAGTGCCTTCTCAACAAGCTTTGCCGCATTCTCAAAAGAGTAAACTTTGCTCTAAATAAGGTTAGGACTTACCAATTTAATACTGAAAAGTGACAGCAGAACACATATATGTTAATATTCGTTAGTGGGTACTTACACTCATATTATAATCTAACAAAATTCAGGTTCGAATGCAGTTTTCTATTGAATTTTATCAATAGTAACAGTAATGCTGCTGCTTGCTTACTGTAAGTGTATTTTTGCTACTCTCCGTCGTAGACTTTCCAACTTTCAAATGGAACCTTTCAGCTCAATTTGAGCGCGGTATTCTCTTTATTAAGGAAATTTTAATTTTCCAAGTTCTTGATTAATTTCGAAAACTTTAAGAGGAAAATAAGAAATAAATTATGACACACTTTTTCCCCGTTACTGTACACACACTTTTGTAAAACTTTATTACATTCGTTCATATGTAGTCAGAGGGTTTTTCTACAAAAAAAAAAAAAAATTTCAAGAAAAATGTATAAGTAACAAAATGTAGTAAAAGATGGAAATGACGACGAGCAAAAGCAACATAAGAAGCGCAAAAGTACATACACATATGCACATAAAGTGGTGTCACGTAAAAGTTTTCCTTAATTTTTCTGATCTTCTTCGTTGATTCTAAGAATTTTTTTGCTTCCATTTTTTTTTTCTTCTTTTTTTTTCTTTGCTGCACACACATAATTTTTGGCTTCTTCTTCTTTCGTTTCTATTTTTACTTTTTTTTTTTTCCTTTCTTTTGACTTTAACTATGAAAGTGTCATACAGTTTTGTACAGATAAATGCTATTCTCATATTCACATCTTGTCACGTTGTCATGATGCTCTAGAAATCTGTTAGAGACGCCATTAAATTTGCTTCTCTTCCGTTTGTTGTTGTTTCATTTTTCTTTTTTTTTTCGTCTACGTTTGCCACTAAAAAAGGCTTGAAACGCCTTGTATATATGTATGTGTATGTACATAGCGAATAAATGTATGCAAGCAAGTGTAGTCTGTTGCAAGCGTATTTCTTCTTTCTTTTTTTTTCTTTGACCTACAATATGAAAATGGAAAGATTTACGTAATCTTTATCGTTGAGGTGTAAAGTGCCGTATGGTTTAAAACGAATTATTTTTACTCATCAAAGCGCTTTCGTTTACGAAAATACAAAGATTATTATGCATTACTTGTGTTATTGTTATCTTATAAAATACGAGTCAATATTTATTAAAAATTCGGTGAACAATTTTATGCAATTTCCTTATCTGTTTAAAATGCTACCACCCTTGCACTTCACAGCTCGTGGAAAGTGCACAAAATAATAACATAATTATTTTTATCTTATGACTATAGGCATAGAAGCCTTCCTTTCTAGCAAATCTTATGCTATTGACAACGCCCAACACTAATACTGTGTCTTTCAGATTCTCCCACTTTTAGGAACTAGTATGGCTCTCTTGCAAAACTCATCGCGTCAAGGTTCGACCAATCATATACATGTTGCTTAACACGCATCTCGACTATGATTGTAAAGAAAAAAGGGATGATAGAAACTGGTTGAGGGAAACGCTTCAGAAAGTTCATCACATTAACTTAAAATACCATTTATAAGATGAGATCTGATTAATGCCTATTAGCCTGGAAGTAATCTGCAAGTAACATATATGTCAAATAGGCTTCGGTTTTTCAGTCGAAATGGTGATTTTAATGGAACGCCGACTCTAAGAGGCCTTCGACTACTTATATATACCACTTTTTGTTTATCACTATACTTTCTTGTTCAACACTAAAGCGTTCATATATTGTATTCGATTTTTGCCCGATTTTCAAAACTAAAAGATTCGGTTAACACGCTAACCTAAACGGCGTCTGATACTTTATAGAAAAAAAGCTATGAAAGTTGACTTCATGTTATGGCAGGAGGATTTGAATGACAGCTACGCGTGCAGCGCTACCTTAAGCCGGAAGCGAATATGTAAACAAACGGCAATATTAAAAATTAGATGCCCAAGATGTTAAAGCAAGAAAGCAGTTGCTGATGTTCGATTGATTATGAACGCGTATTAAGCTGAATGGAATGATTTATTAAACCGTCTGTTAATTTTCGATGAGATTTAGATGTATTACGAAGTGAAACAAGAAATTCATTCCAAGCCAATTGCCGCCGGAAGTCGAGCGTACCTTAATGGCATCCTAAGTTCCGGAATGAACATAGGGTTAACGCGTAAAAGATCCAATTGGTCAGCGCTGTTTTACACAAAAAAAATTATTATAAATTCTCGAGAAGACTAAACCGTTTGACGTTTGCAAAAGCACTCGTCACTCAGCATGTATCGATCATTGATTAAAAAAAAAAAAAAAAAAGAAAAATTCGTTAAACATTTATGTTTGTTACTTTCACATACAGCACATTAAGTGTAATTCTTGTGTGCTTCAAACATTGTTACTAGTAGTATTCAATAACACTCTCACCAGAATTGCAAACTCGCGTATAACTCACCAACTGGGTAATTGAAACCGTCAATTAAACGATGCTGAGTTATATATGTGTGGATGAATAATAACTTAAAAGAGAAAATTGAACTAATGTTTCAAAAAGGATGTATTGGTTAACCTGTATAAACTAAGGTACTTAATTCATGCCTTTAGCTCTTTTACGCGAGTTTCTGAATTCAACTGTGCGCTTTATAGACTCTTTCGCATTAAGTTTAGCGAGCTGTGTATTTCAGATACAAATACAGGTTGTGTCAAATAAAATTAGTCCAAGCATAAAAAAACCAAAACTACACGAGGCTGACTGGTGTGGTTGATAGCAGACGAAAGCTTGAACAAGCTTGGACAAAGAAAGGCCGTTTAGCGTGCCGTAAGCCAATCTTATGCTTATGTGTCTTTTAGTAAGAGATCAGGTTATTTTTCCCTCATCTCCTGGATAATCGTGCACACAAACTGCGATCAAGTTTCGTAATTGCTTGGGCTTTCAAAAATTGCTAGGCAAAGTCGAACAAGACCTTCTGTTACTCCTTATACCAGCTAACCGCAATTTATTTTTAAGATAAAAAAAATTAACCAAATTAGTTCCAGTTATTGACAAAATAGTGTTTGGGATTCCGTATGCCGTCTTCGCTTTTTCCCCATATTGTGTTGCTTACAACTTCAATTTAAGCGACAACACGTGAACCTTAGAGAAATCTATCACTTGCTACTTAACTATCCGTTGATTTTTGCACTTGTTTAGTTCTTTCCTTCTTCTTCTGCATTTGATCGCCGTAAATATGTACTCCCGATATATATTACGTATGCATATATGTATAATTATGTATATGTAGATATCGCTATTCTTTTTTTTTCTTCGTTTATAAATCACAACCTCTTGTCTGCACCAAACTATCTTGGAGTGTAATTGAAACAATTTTATAGACAAAATAAAATGATTTGATTGCCTCAAAGCGTTACAAATCCTAATGTGTGGTAAACATGCTTTACGCAAACGTTTTTGTTTTTTTTTTTTTTTCTCCTTTCCTTGCAAGTCACGCTAGAATGAGTTAAAAACATTTAGATTTAGATGTCGACTTTAACAACTTTTCTTCAAGAGTTATTATTTCCGGCTATATTTCAAAAGCTAAAACTAAAAAGTAACTATCCTGCGAAACCACCAAAAGATATATATAAGCAATGAAACAGAAAAAAAAAAAAAATAAAAAATAACAAAAACATGTGCTTCTCCACTTAATACACTTGCTTAAGGGAAACGAGGTATTTGAAATTATTACACTCAGTGTTCTGCTATACAAAAGAAAAAAGTTTAAGAATCGAAAGATATGGCTTTGTTGACGGAAATTGTACATATGTGAGAAACAATGAAAGCGGAAAACTTTTAATATATAAATACATATATATATATATATATGTATATATATATGGTGGACATATAATATTTTACAAGGAGAATGTGCGAAGGAAATTAAAAAAGAAAGAAATTTTTAATTTCTAAATTTCTCTTAAATTCATCGTTGAATCGTTCATATCGTTATAAATGCTACGTTATATTTCTTAAATGGATTCGGTTTGTGTGACATGTGTTGCTCTTGTATTGTCTACACACTGAATAACTGTGACAATCGTTTAAATACTCGCAAATCACAAGCAAACAATGAACTGTACACATGAAGCTAAAAGTGTCCCTCGCAACTTTTGCATATCACTGTCTTAATTTTTGCGACTGCCGACACTAGATAGACACATAGGACAGACTAGGGCAGATAGTGAAAATTTGACATGAATAGTTACTGTTCATCACATTGGTTATAGATATGTTGGGATGAAGTTTAAAACCACTTGTTGAAGCAAACATTACAACACACACACACAATGATTATACGCATTTAATGAACTTAAGTAGTGTGTTAATGCCGAAAAGATTTCAACTAGACAAGATGAATCAAAAGGATACAATTCATTTCATTACTACAATTACAAACAGTAATTACAGTAAAATCAATTAGACAAAATTCACTAACAAAATTCACTAAGGTTGCGGCTTTGTTTATCCAATCTCCTGCGTTCAATGCTACTTAGAAATCGAATATGATCTATTATCTTGATTAAAAGCTGTACACTCTATGCCATACTATATTACATTGTTCTGTTCTATAGAATTCTATGCATTACGCTTTCATGTTATTAGTGCACCTGCGGATGTGCTTGAGAAAGTTTACAATAAACGACGAAAGGATGGAATACTCTCCTGCAATCTAGGTTCATCGTCTCGCTTCACAAAAGGTGATATTAGAAACTGCTGGTTGATTGTGATCAGCCCGATATTCTCATTAAAGATTATGCACGTTTTGTAAAACAAATTTTATTTTACTAACTTATGTGTTAACATTAAAATTCCTAGAATTTATGCAGCATTAATTTAAATCGTTACCAACTTTTCTGATGCAGAAGCAAAGGAAAAAGTTCTTTAAAGTGACACGCACGGTTTCGTCATTAACTTACAAATCTAATCACAAAATGACTGAAAGAGAAAAATTACTCGTGTTAAACCGGATGGTGACTACATTATGCATAAAAGTTATGACAGGTAATTAAACGATAAACAGCAACATGATATGCTAGACGATTAATGGCAAGAAAACTTTTCGATTTGTGGGAAATTAGAAGGCTTAGAGGGTTTCGACCTTGTGAAAATAGGTCAAAGCTCATCGATTTATGTGCGCCTGAACAAAGAATCGAAATGTTGAATGCTATCTTGAACCTGTTAATTCAACGAATAATATCTTCTCTACTCTTGTTCAGGGCTTTCTATTAATACTGGTACAGCCTGGTTTGTTGGACTCTTCCACATGATGAAGATGCAATTGTATCATAAAAAAAACTTAGGAAAATTAAACCCTTTGATCACTATATGCTATGTGCTGTTGTGCATATTCATAATACTACGTATGCATTAAACTTCACTAACACAGGCTTATACTATATTAACATTCCAACTCTGCTATACTGTACTATATGTTGCACTATTTTATATTCTACATCCAACATTTTCTAGTGTTACCCTGCATTAACCAATCATTGTGCAAAGAAAATTTCGAAGAAGAAGATTATTTTGCTTATCAAAAATTTAAATACAACAACAAAATATTTTTAAAAATTTATTTATGCTGAGCAAAAACTTCAGTTTTCAAAGTAATAAGCAAAAAATAGTCGACTAAATATTTTAATATCAAACTATTTTAGCACATTCCAGTAGATTTTAATAAATTTCCAGCAAACTGCACGATGAAGCTGAATATATTATAATATTTGCGGGTGAAGTTACGGCGTAATGCCACTTTGTCAGCACGAAATTAAGGGTCATTTTCTCGAACTTGTCTACGAAATACACACTAATGTGCCAGAACAAATTTTTATATTATTTGAGATGCTTGGGAAAAAAGCAAAATGTTGACACAAAAACTGTTGCAAGCAAAAATATTGACCATACTCTAAGTCGCAATCTGTTACCTAAACGACGAAATTGAAAACATTTTTTGGATATGATTTAATACGTACTAGAGAGCAGTTTGAGACTTTTTTTTAAATCATAATTTTTTTTTTTAATTATCACTTCAAGAAATATTAGTCTCGTTCCTAAGTAATGTCACTTCTAACATTAATCGACCAAAAGAATAACCAAAGAATGTTTACGAAATACCACATTTTTTAATTTAAAATTTCATGAAAACTGATCGATTTTCTCAGAAGCAAAATTGCAAAAAAAGGAAAAACCCAAAGACACAATTATGATGCCTTAGCTGATCCATGCAGCTGGGAACTCGTGAAAAGGTTAACCACAATTAACAAACATTTAGCGGAAAAAGGGACTTACACTAAAATGTCAGGATGAATTTAGCCAACGGTAGTTTGCAAGTAAAAGGATATAAACAGAACATTGGTGGAAGACAAATTCAACTGAAGCAAGAGAGTTGAATCGTAATATCCAAACGAACGAAACTAGAATCATTGCCCGTAAATAAATTTTAAATATTACGATCTAGTGATACGAATCATGTCACGATGTGACTTTCAATTTCCTACAAATAATATAAATGTGGTTGTTTATAGTCTAAATTCATTTATATATCTGTTTAAGATCTACCTATAAATCAACAATAATATGCATATTTATACACCCCTTGTGGTATAAGGATGGATGCATGCAACGCCGAGAAAGACTTGAGATAGATCCACCTTTTATTATGCTGATCGATTCAGAATCACTTTCCGAATCGGTCTAAACTTGTCTGTCCGTCTCTATATTTTGTATCCTTGTAGTAAAAGTCGCAATTTTCAAGTTATTTTGATGAAATTTATTACACTCACTTGTTTTGGTTCAAAGGCGAACACTATTCAAAATGGTTCGCGTCGGACCACTTTTTCCATCACTTCCTGGATGACATCCCATTTCGAAAGCCGTTATATTGTGTGGCAAAGCGTTACGGTGAGTCATGGTCCAGTAAAAGTGTTTTTATTTTACATCGCATTATGAAATCGTTACACAAATTACGGGCAAAGCTCAAGAGTGATTCAAAGATGGCGATTTCGACAATAACGGGATTAAAGTTTTACTTAGTTGTGGTTTTATGAAGAACCTTCGCTCGACAACTTTGATCTGTTACGTATAAAAGGTTTCACCAACCACCAAAACCTTCTCGACGTTAATCCCGAATATTGGACTGATCCTTAAATACATGATTTAAAGAAAAGTAAGCCTCTAACGGTAAACTGAGCTTAAGTTTTTCAACAAAAGTCAAAAAGACAAACTTCTATAAGGTTTCAATCATGAGGTGAGAGGTGACAGCTCTGCTTATAAATAGAAACTTTTTTTTAATAACTTACTACTAAACTGAAAACTCTTTTCATAACTGAGCAAAATGAATTCCTTATGTGAGAAACAGCAATCGCTTAATACTCAAATTTCATTGGCAATCGTAATTTTTCATTTAATCCGTTGGAAAAAAAGTTTGTGCCTTCACATTAAGAAAGCCTGTACTGTAACTATTGGAAGACGACTCTTTTGCTTTTTTAATCGTCGTAATTTGATTTATAACTCCGTCGCAAAATCTCAAACACGATACAACAAATTACCTTGTGGTTGCTTTCAATAGCCATTAAAATCTCCATTTGAAGAAAGGAAAACAAAAAAAAACAAAAAACTCTAATTTAATTTCCTCTCTATTTCACTTCATCACTTCACATTGCCAAATTCCCTTCCGATTGCATGGTGAAATATATTTATAGCATATATAAATATCAAAATATTCGAAACATCAAATTAAATCCACGCACACTTACTTATACACGCAAGAAAAATTGCTCCTTTGTCAATTTAAATGTCTTTAAGCATTCATTTCAAAATCCTACTAATGGGTTTTTGCCCAATCTAAACTTTTATGAAAACAAAAAGAAACAAAAAGGAACAAAAAAAGAAATAAAAATAAATGTAAAGAAACAAAACAAAACCCGTAAAACCAAAAATTAAAAAATAAAGAAAACATTGAAATCCCCTCAAGGTTTTATAAGCTTCCCCTATTCTATATCTAACAATTTGTTTTATTTTGTTTTTTATTATTCTCGAAAAAAAGAAGTTAAACATTAAAATACTCAAAAAATAAAAGCTCAAACAAGCCCAAAGATTATATCGAACGGCTACCGCAAATGTGTGGATGTACTGCTCTTTGCACATCTCCATTTTAAAATGATGATGAAGAAAAGGAGAAACCAAAGTAGGAAAAAAAAAAGCAAAGGAAGAGTTAGAGTGAGAGAAAGACAAAAGTCCATCAAGTGGTTGGTTAGTTTTGTTTAACTTTCAAAACGAACTCTCACATAATTTGCATACAACTTACAAGGAAACGCTTATCATAAAAAACAGATTTCTCTGCCACTTAAAAAAAAAGAAAAAAAAAAAATAACCGACCACCGCAAGTCAAACAAAAGAAATAAAACATTAAAATAGAACAAAAAGTATGTAGACTTTTATATCAATTGAAAAAGTTTCTTTCGTTTCCTTCTTCTTTTGTGTACTCGCCGGCAAACACCCGAGGGATACGTTAGTTTTCTTGCTCGGATTGTAACGTTGCGGTAATATGTGCCGTTGAAGTTAATATTCCAAATTGATTTGATTATGTCTGTCCGTCCATCTGTTAGCCTATTTTGTATATACGTATATTATGTATTGGAGTTTCTAAATATTTTTGAATTGAAAAGTCAACTTGGACGCATATAGTTCGAAAATGGCTTAAAGCTAACTGACAAGACATTAAAAAATTTTCATATTTTCACCTTACAATATGTCAAAATACTACATAGAATTTGGCATATAGAAGATCTCAATGATTTCTCTTTTAATTTCTCCAAAATGAGCAAAAGCCATATTTTTCTATTTGTTGAGTATTCAAAATTCGTCTTAAGTGAACGGTATTGTTGTTATATGTATTACCATTGCATGCATACTGCATTCGTTTGGATATATTTCAGATCGCATCCCTTTTGTAAATATAAGAAAAGTTTAAAAAATGTACATCACATAGATTAGAATCCTACGTTAACTTGCGAATGCATGACAGCGCATCTAAGTTCCTCCCGACAATTATTCAGTTTTTAGTTTCCAATACTGCGAAAAATCGCTTAAGCGTCGTAGAGAAATTTTGAATTATACTGTTATGAAGAGAAAAAAGACGAGATAAATTAGTCGTCGGCACAAATGGGAAATTTTTAATATTTCGCCGAGCAAAAAAAAATTGAAAACATTTTTCAAAATTCACCTAAAGATCACCAGAAGAGCATCAGCACCATTTATTTCGTGCCTATAACGACGATATTAACATTTGTTTGATAAATGGCCACGAATCGTGGACAGAGAGACATAAAGTCTGGTGAGCAGATGTTCTAAAAAAGTGGAAGAGATAGAAGCATTAATGCCACTAGGCAGGCAAAAAGTAAAGCGGACACGTAGACGTTTCGATAAACATGCAAATCGACCGACAATAGAATGAATGGACATAAATAGAAGGATTAAATAGTCCGGGAATAAGCTTAGAAGAAGCTCGAAAGAAGAAAAAAAGCAGACAGATAGACGTTTCAAACGGTGAACTTATAGAAACCGACAAAGGAGCAGATCGGCGGCGGACGCATACTTGGAAAAACAGTGAGAACACATATAAAAGCAACACAGATATTTTAAAACATAAGCAAACAGTGAAGAGAACAACTTAAAGAAAGGACCGTTGAATAACCCGACGGACATAGAAAAAAAAAGATAGTTAGGCAAGCAGCCAGACAAACGAGCGAAGAGAAAAATGGATATTTGGCACAAACAAAGAACAGACCGACGAGCATGTGAGCAGCCAAAGAGATGCAAGTCCTGCAAAGCAACGGGCGAATAGAATTAGACGGTTAACTAGCGAAACACACGAAACAACAATACGGTACCGATGTGGATATATCAGTTTGCTGATCAGAATTATTTTTCACCATATTTTTATATTAATCCTAACAGGTTCGTCTTCATTTTACAGGGTAATCTACTATAAATAGTGATAATAAATAAAAAGCTAGTAAAGATAGGATTTTAAAAACTTCTTTTTATAGGCGGATCGAATGCTTGTTTTGTGACGCTAAGCAAAGAACATAACTATAAGAAAAATTTTCAAACTTTATATATCAACTTATGCGACTGCGAATACCGCTTTCGCAATTGATAGAAAGGCAGATGCAAAAGACTTAATCGTCTTCGAAATCTTATGCTAATCAAGATTCCATATACCTTTGCTTTCTGACCTGCATATGTAGAGTAGCCATTTTAGCGTATCAAAGTTGTCTTGATTGTAATTAAAAAAAAATTAATGTATACCGCGCTCATATAAAGCATTTGTTATCAATTCGTTTGTCGGGTACACGAAGTTCGCTTTGGGCGGCTTAAACTTTTCCATTTTTATGGTTTCTCTCCAAGAACTATAAAATACATATAATAATACAAAATAAAACCACAGAAAATCTATAACTTTCTTGAACAATAAGTCAAATATCTCGTTCACTCAAAGTGTTCGTTAAGAAAAAAGACAAAAAAAAAAAAAAATATGTTTAATATAAACGCAATATGTTGTACATCCAATGAAAACTTGAAGGATTTATTATAACATAAAGCACTTTATAATCTTTATATTATGAAAATCGCCGCAAAAAGGAAACAAAAAACGAAAGGTGTACCGTTAAGCAAAACAGCTAACAGTTAAAAAGCATTTCATTTTTCGTTTCACTTTAAAACATATTTGCAAAGCCACAAAGTGTTTTTAATTAAAAGCCTTTTCCTTTGTTACATTTTTATGTGAAATTCATTTTTCACATAGCTGCCCTTTAAATTGCATTTAATAAAATAAACAATTCAAAGAAAATACTTATGAAATTCTTGACAATATAACTTTTCTGCTACTAATTAGCTTCATTTTTGTGCGAGTTAAAGAAGAAAATTATAGAGCTTTACGTAATAACTCTCCTCCTAGCGTTTGGAGACTTTTTTTTTTTTTCGTCGTCATGTAATGCAAGAATATTCCCTGCCTATACATATGTATATATATATGTATATGTATATATGAAATTGTTGTATTTCATGTTGCGAAAATGATTTTAATGACCGCCTTAAGTGCATTAGCGGTAATTTTCTACTATTTTCTTTCATTTCACATGAAGTGGTTTTGGGGATTAAAAAATTTCTTGCAGATGTCGCCTAGACATGCAAATACATGTTTATTTCTAATTTTACGTATAGAGATAAGGAAACGACTGGATAAAAATAAATATTTATTTAAGAATTTTTGGTTAAATTGTATGCCTGTGCATGTACATACGTAGGCAGAGATAAAGTAAATTGAAGAAATAAACAAAAGACGTTGCAACAAATTGCAATTAAGATATCATTTTTGGGACATTTTTCGTAAAATTTATTAACAGCATATATATGTAGGCATCTATGACTCATGAGAAATTAATCTCATTATTATTTGTTTTCAAATTTTTATGAAAAAAAAAATATATATAAAAACATAGTATGTTTTCCTTTTAGAAAATTTTCAAATATAATTTCGAAAAACTTTTTGATATCTTCAGGAGGCAGACAATTTACAAAAAAAGTTTTAACTTTTAATTTCTTTTCAAAAATTTTTTCCTTGATTTTCTTTTAATTTTAGTCCACTTTGTTTCTCCAAAAACTTATTAGTAACTAATTAGCTGAGTTTCGAAAACTTTTCAAATTTTATCTGACTATTATGAAAATTCAAATCATTTTATAACGCACAGTAAGCATTTATGCTTGATATGTTCACGCGTTCGTTAAACTAAATCGAATGCATTTGAAGTTTGCTGAACTAATTTTCATTAATAAAGTTTTAATGTTCATGCATAAAATTAAAGACCAAAAATATCATTCATTCATATTCATATGTTGCTATCTATGCATAAAGATGCACTTAAAAAAAAAAAAGGAAAAAAACTTTTGAAAATTGTTACAATATCACACACCTGGCTTTTGAAATGACATATTTCAACCGCACTTAATGCACACAGATTCAAGAGAACGATTTTTTTCATTCTGGTTTCTTATATTTTATACATTTTAACTTCTTTTGTATGTAGTTTAGAATAAGAAGAGAAAAGTTTGCCTAAAAAGTTTTTGACGACAACCAAAGCATACTGTCATGAGGTCGGATTTCATAGAAATGAAAAAGTTTTACGTCTTGCTTTATGTTAAAGGTTATAAAGGCCACAACAGCTTGCTATCAACTTTCTTGAAAACTATCAATACAAAGGGGCAAACTGAGAGGCCGATAGACGGACATAGTTTATTAATAACTAAATACATTACATACGCGCTCAAGACGAATATTGTGCACACTCTACTTAAACTGAATGTAAAAATAAGAAGATATTAAGTTTTTATTTTTATTAATCACTTAGAGTCACTTCATCGGAAATTATCCTCTTGATTTTTTTATAATCTTCCTCTGCACATTTCGTACATTTCCTAAGAAATCCGCTATTAATGTAATTATATGTATTATATACATTTTTTTTCTTTCTATTTTTTTGGTTGTACTCTGTTTCTTCTAGTTGTTAGCCCTCTCCCTCTCATTATACATTGCCATCGTCCGCAAATATGGTTTACGTTTCTTAAAAATCTGAAAGTAACATAGTAATTTTACATTTCGTTTCTACGCCCTACACCACTTGTGTTGCAAGGATGTGTGCAACACCCAAAGGGACTTGGGATGGACCTACCTTTGTTTATTCAGAATCAATTTCTGAATCGATCTAAGCTTGCCTGTCCATCTATCTGTCTGCCCGCCTTGTTTTCTTATGTTCAGTCTAAAGGCCGCGATTTCTGGGATATTCCGACGAAATTCGGTGTTTTGGCATAAGTAAAAGCACTACTGAAAATGGTTCGTATCGGACCGCTTCTCCGACCAGTTCTCATATTACTTCTTATTTTGTCGTTATATGAATGACTGTATGGTGGATCGCGGTCCACTATAGTCTTTTTAATCGTTCCTAATATTGTAAACGAAGCATCGTATCTATTACATATCCACCCTTTAATAATAGGAATAAGTTAAAATAAAATGAGCAATTACTCGTCCACGAAGCGCCTCTTAGATCTGTAAAGTATAGAGAACACGAAGGATGTGTTTCGTCCTAAGGAAAAACGCTATTGAACATAGTTCGGATTGGACCACTTTTTCGACCAATTTTTACGACTTATTTCAAAAAGTCGTTATACGAATAACTGTAGGGTGATGTAATGAGCCCTGAAATTAGAAATGTAAAGCATATTTTCGGGCAAGAAACAATTGCAAATTATTGGGCAAAATATTTTGAAACAGTTAATTACCTTACAAGCTGCCTAGTCTTTCCAATTTAACCAAGGAGATGAAATCATTTCGCATCCCGGCTAAATCGATTTAAAAGTATAAGGCGCTTGATGTGGTCTGAACATTTGGTATTGTTTTCAAAATATAAACGCCGGACTTGATCTTAGCTCTGTTTTGCTGGCTGTATGTCCCTCGGTAATGCTTCTTTCGTTTTATATATAAAAATAGCAAATGTTTTAAATCTCATTTATATTCTTAAATCGGATAAGAAATAAATCAAATCATCATCATCATGATAACGGAGAAAATAATATCTTTTCCTATCAATGTAAACTCTTAGCATAGACTATTTGTTTTGAAGTATCCAGGCTCTCTCAAGTTTTTGCCATTTTTCCAATCTTACCTGGAATCAATCCACTTCAAGTTCTAAGTAACTAAAATACAATTATGTACGTGAACCAATATGTAAAGCTTTTGCTCTCTTCTTCGATATAAATTTCTACAAATATTCCAAGAATGATTAGTATAGAAACAAAGAAAGAACCGATAGGCGACCACAGAGAAATGCTTAGAGAAATGATCTCAGAAACCCAGTTGATCAAACCGTCAAGATACACCTTCAGAAGATCGTCAAAAGAATATACTCCTTTCCCAAATTTAACATGTCTTACGGAAGAAAACACGAGGAAGGAAAAAGAGAAAAATTGACACCTGGAGGGATTAGTGCTCGGGTAACTGAACTGAGTTAATTCAAAAATACAAAATGGCTTAAAAGAATAAATACGTCACAGTGATACGGATTTTTGAATGTTATAAGCGGCACAACAAAACTAATATGCTATTAATCTTTAGCTAGAAGGCGTAAAAATGTGAATGAGCAACGTTTACTATTTCATAGGCAAACTGTGCTTTGAATTTCGTGCCGCCAATTTTACACACAATCGAAATTTAAACGTTTAACATAAAAGTTATGCCAAAGATTAGTCGTGAAGAGGGAAAAGAATAGTACTAGTAAAGGAGCTAGCGAAGACCTTATCTAAATTGCATCGGAAATTTATTTGCCCTTGTGGCAAAGCGAATATGCTCAAAGAGCTATTTGCGATATTTGATAAGTTATTTAAATGCAAAATAACTCAGACTTATGCATACGAAAATTGTTATCGAACATAAGCACCCACACACACACATATCTTGCATATTATATAGAATATATACATATATATATATATGTATACGATAATAATTCATAGAAATTATGAACCCATTGAAAACGTTTTGCTTTCTTTAATATTATGAAATGAAGGGAGAATTTTTCGAAACAATCATTACGTTATACGACGATTAGCTTGTGTAAGATTGTATGCAGTAAACAAACAATAACATTTGCCCAGAAGGAATCTAACACTCTATTTTTATAAACGTAAATATTCATTCTTGCTCATACACTTGTAAGTGTATACATAATAAAAGAAATGTTTTGCCATTTTTCAACCCAATGTATATATGTAACTGCGCCAGTACGTAGTAAAAATTTCGGTAATATTGTATGCTGGTCATAACAACTGGTAAAACATTCACATACGATTTATCTGATTTATGTAACTTTCTGCAACTAATTTATCTTGGAAAACAAAAGCGGAAAGGAATAAAAATAAAAATGAAAATGAAAATGAAAAAGAAAAAGAATGAACATTAAAAAAATAAGAAAAAGAAAAACCAAATATAGCTCAGACCGAATAATAATAGAGAATAACATAAAGTAAAACACTTGCACAGGAAAAACCTCATTTTCAACTTGTGCTAAGAAGGAAAATTCGCACATATACACATCGTCATGCACACCTACACTTACTAATATTCACACATACACACTCAAAGACGCACACACCAACATTATAGAGGAATGGTGCCTTGCTCTTAGATAACTAGCGTAAGCAGTTGCAAGTCTGTTCCATTTCCCGATTGCTGGCAACCAAGGGAACGAACGAACCAACCGACCAACCGACCAACCAACCAACCAACCAGCCAACCAACGGTCAATAAGAATTGCAAAATTCTTTTATTTTTTATTGCTCGCTTCGATTCTTCTTCTTCTTAGTTTTGTCGTTGTTCTACTTTTATATGAATACGAAAAGTAAAACAAAAAAAAAAGATATGAATTCTCCATTTTCGGTGTAAATGTTATTGTTTTTTGGCCAAAAATTTTCCAACAAATTTATGAGCACAGTTAGAAGAACAAGTAGTAATACAACAAGAATAGCAGCGACAGCAGCAACAGCAGCACTAACTGCTTGCAAAGAAGCACTGTAGCACTAATATTCTAAGACTACTTGTTACCGTAACAAATAGGAAGCGGAAAGTAATGTCACTTTATAAGCATTATAATGAACGAAACTTTGCGGTGAAAATTGTGAAAGTTATATCAGCCCTCAACCAGTTGCCACTTTTATTCAACTGCCAGTGCTACTGCCGCTGCTGCTACTGCTACTGCTGTTACTACTAACTAATGCTGGTTTTAGTGATGGTGCCGTCGTTTTCCCATCTTTTTTTTTTTTTTTACTGCTCTTATTAAGCAAGCACCTTTTTCTTCTTCTCCTTAAGTCTTGAGGTTGGTTGTTATCATCCTCGTTGTTGTTGCTTTTGGTTCTGTTGTTTTTCCATTTTATTTTACCCTAATACTGTTGCTATTACTTTGCGCTGGTTTTTTACTCTCCTTGTAATTGACAAATTAAAATAAGAACGAGCTTAACATATATAAGGAGTAGATAGCGAACTTTTGTGCACCTTTTCTTCAAGAACACTTTGAAGCACTCAAATTAATATGTGACTTAATTCCCATAATTTACGAAGCTACGAAGGTTACGCCATTAGTTATGCGGAGGACTGACTTTTGTGTGTTGATTTTTATTTTTCTCTATTTTTGTTTTTTGTTTGAAAATTTTCTAATTACGTTTTCGGCAAAGTTTCACGCTTTAGGCTCTTTTATATCATACTAAAATAAATTAAAAAGAAAAACTTTGCATCAGACTGAAGGTCAATATGTTTACGTTAAATTTTATTATTTATTATGGAAACATTAGAGAACTTTGTCTAAAAGTCTTGCTATGTTTTGTTTTATATATTAAACGTCTATTTTATGATTCTATGAAACCAACATTAAATCACTGTACTATCCTCCAGAAAGCATTAAATCCCAACAATATATTCTTTCCATAAGACAACATAATGTTTTTTTTTTTTTGATAATTGAACTTAACGTTTGCCATAAACAACATTACGGCTAATGAGCAAATATGACTGAAATCATTTAGTGCTCAGGATTAACCTTTTAAGATCATAATTAAAAAGTTATGTTAAATAAATATTTCAAGAATTTTGGAATTGATTTTAAGCCCACAAGCGATTCTGCTTCTACACTAAGTTTGTTTTATCTTCTTTCTCTTAAATTTGTATTGTGAGTTTACTTTGATTATGTTAAAGGACTTTTCACGATTTGAATTCTGGCCTTATTCTGATTTTATTTTCATTCCAATCTAATTCTAGTGAATCGTCTAATAAGTTCTCTGACTATTTCTGATTTTTCGCAAAGTCTTTTCTAATTTAAACATCATTCTGTTTTGCTCCGATTTTGGTTTTTTATTTTGTTCCAGTTCTGCATTTACTTCTTACCAATTCAAAGCTAGTGATACGCTAACGTTGATCGTCTTTACCGCTTTATTTCCATCTATTCTATTATTGTTCTGCTTGTATTTCAGCGTTTTTTTCACTCAATCCTTTTGTGATTTTAACATCATTCGCTTCTTCATGCAGACTTTTTTGATCTGTTTGTACTCACTTTCATTTTAAAGACAATATTTACCGCAATTTTGATCCCCTATTATTGTTTCATTCTTATCTCTTTCTATGTGGCTTCACTCTTTTTCTTTTTTCTAAGTGTAATTTTACTACGATTGTTTTTAGTAATTGCTCAGACTCTGTTCGCCTTACATCTTATTCTGCTTATCTGCTAGTTCTTGGCTTTAGTTCCGTTCTACTACCACCATTTTGAGTTTTTTTTTTTCTGTTCTATTCCCACGTTACTATGCTTCCAAAGTGGATTCACTTTTGTTTTTTCTATCTGTGCTATTGGTCTGCTTTTTGTCCATGTCTTCATACTACCACTCTTCTGCTTGCATTCTGAGTTTTCTTTTGTTCTGTTCTGATGCTTATATGATTTGTTGCTGTTTTATTTCGCATCGACTCTGTTTCTTTTCCGGTTTTTTTTTTATATAGCTACTAGATTCCTATCTCAAAGCCACTTTAAATTTACTATTTTTCTTTTATATCGTTTTCAACAACTTTCCTCTTCTTTTATAATTTTACTTTTTTTCTATTCCGTAACTGATTAAGTTCTGTTCGCCTTATATTTTGTTTCTACATTGATTCACTGACTTGGCCTGAGCTCTGCTCTGGTCCTATATACAAAATTCTCCCCTGTTTTTTTTATAGTTTCTTCTGCTTTTATTCCAGATTCAATTTGGTTCTTTCTTGATTAAACCATTTATCTACTTTTTTCTTATTCATCCTTTCCAATCCATTATCATTCTTTTTTACTTCCATTCTCTGGTTATACTGTAAATCTACTCTTTTTAATTCAACTCACTAAATCATCTCTTGTTGATTTGCTGACTCGCAGAAGAAAAAGAGAAGCTACTCTATTCCTATCTTTGGGACGTACAATGTTAGTTCTATATTGATATTGCTCCACTTCTTTTCTAATTTATTTATCGTTCATTTCTTCTGTCATTCCGATTTTAATTTAAATCTTTTCTGGTTCTGGTACTATAGACCTATTTTGTTCATATCTCGTTTCTAAGTCCATTCTGATCCTTGCCGGGTTCTATTCCTATTGCGCCGTGAGTTGTTTCTGATGATTTCAAGTTTGCCCGATTTTAAAGCTATCTATAAAAGAATTTATTTGTTGTCAAGGGCCCACTAATTTGCTTCATTGCGTGCCCGCTTTGCAATTAAAGCCGATTTTAATAGGTTCCCGTTAAACATATTTATTGTGCTTTAATCATATCCGCCTCTGCTCTATCGATGAAAGGATTGGAATCAAAGTTTTTCTTTCACTCAGAGGAAGTCCCTTATATGGAAACAAGTTGAGAAAGAGACAAAGAGACAGAGACTGGCCTTAGTCTAGTGTTTTTTGTTTTTTTTTTGGTTTAAATTTCTAAGGAATAACAGAGAAGATATCTTCTAAGCGGCCTTCTCAGATTAGGAAAGAAAAATAAAACTATCAAAAAACTCTGAATGACATTACCAAAGACTATGACATAATTCTTAAAAGCCATGATTGCTTGATTATTTTCTTGTCTATGGAAATTGAGACATTTCCTCGAATTCAATTCCAGTCGCTATGGTAATAAATTTGCTTTAATTTAGTGGTAAATACTATTTTAGATTATCTTCACAGAAAAGCAAATGTTTTAAGTCCATTTTGTATTGTCTTGGCCTTACTTAAGTCATCTGTTTCGTCATTGCCCCATTTCTTAAGAATGTTAGTAAAACGTTCAATGCTATCATTTTTCCTCATTTTTAACTTATTAATCAATTAAATTAAATTAAGTTAAGTTGTTTTTCATTAATTAAGATAATCCAATTTCAATGTTTATACCTAAAACGAATTCGTTGCTGGAAATTTATTACAGTAATCCTATGCACTTATGAAGCCAAAATTCGTAAGTCACTTATATGCAATTTAGTACCGGTACGCTATAGAAAATGTAATGCGTTCGATGTTCACACTGACCCCGAATATTACAAACTATCATTAGCTAGCCTTGAAGCGCATTTTGGATATGAAAGTGAAAATATTGCAAAATATGTTGTCAATGAGGAAAAATTGTGCGCAGTTTAATCGATTGCTAGTCTTTGTCAAGTCAACAAGATAACAAGTAAAGCTAATAAAATCTAAGGCAACTTCACGATATTACTCTTTGCATGCTAGATCGTCTTTATTTTTGTGTTTTTATCTTTCTATCAAAACCGCTTACTCCATAAATAAGAGAAATTCGCAATCGGTTTTTCCAGTTTTTCATGCTTGTGCTACACCTGGTTAACCATTCATTTTATAAATCATTTCTTAAACATTTAATGGGTTATTGAACTTGTTTTTCATCCGTATGAAGATATGTTCATGTGCGTGAGTAACAATTTGCATAAATAATAAATAACAAATAGTCGCTCGTAAAATAAACTCTCGATGAACACACTGAGAGTTTTTGAATTTTTAATTCATTATAACGAGTGAGTTTGTCCTCATTCCCCCCTTTCTTGCAAGACAAGAGGAAGGAATGCTTGACATAACCCGCACACATTAGCCTCAGTATAGGGTGAACATTTTTCAAAACACAAGAATGCGCATGAAAGCTAAAACGAAGAACAAAAGAAGGATAGAAAAAAACAAAAAAAAAAAAAATTTTAAAATGAAAATGAAAACATAGAACAGGACCTAAAAGACTCGCACAAAACATTATTCGTACAATTTAGGTATTGTGAAACAAATTTTATGAGGACATTAATTGTGAGGCATGCAAATGTCGTCATTCTCGTAGTCGTCGTCGTCGTCGTCGTCGTCGTCGTAGCTGTCGTCAGCCTCTAGCTAGCCGTGCAAAACACCAACTGTAAAAGGAAAAGCTGTTATAGTGCAACTTGGTAAAATAGTGTTGCGTGTTGTTACTTCTGTTACCCTTATTGTTGTTGTTTTTGTAGTTTCTTTTGTTGTTGCCGTGTATTTGAAAACTTTTCAACAATGCACACTTAGTCATAAAAATCACTGTATGGCACAAAGTTCTTATTGTTGATGTTTTTACCGTTATTGTTGGTGTTGCTGCTAGCGTTGTTTTTGTTGCCATTGCTGTTATTGTTGTATTGCCAAGGGATTGAGTAGGTGTGTCCGTGGGTGTTTTGTATTTAAGGTTATATTGTATTGTCATGTTTCACCGCTTTTTTCTCTTTTTTCGGTTTTTACTTTTGTTTTATTCAAAATCAAAAAAGAGAACAAAAAAAATGAAAAAGTTGTAACTCTTGTAATGTTTTGGCACCGTCAACACAACAGCAAAATAATGTAAGAAAGTGATGTTGTACATATACGTACATATATACGTGTGTAGGTGTATGTGTGTGTGTGTGTGTGTGTATGTGTGAATGTCAGTTTATTTCTAAGTAGTTGTGTTCTAGTGTGTAACAACGACGACAACGTCTCTCTGCATAGTTTCTGCTGCTAGTGTTGATGGCACAGGGCATTCTAATGTGTTAATGTTGATGTTGATGCCTTGCTACCACTGCTGTGTGTGTACGTGTGTTTGTATTCTCTGTGACAAAGAGCACCTCTAAACACTTTTAAGTGCATTTTATTGTGTTGTTGAAAATGTTGTGTCCCCACAAAAACAACCCAAATATAAACACTACACATAGAAACACACCCGCACTAACAACCTCGCATTAATAAAAAAAAAAGAAAAAATGAACTTTTGACAACAACAATAACAACAGCAACAACAGCAACAACAACAACAGCAGCAACGGAATGCAATGATATAACAACATAGCATAATGTACATAATATTTTATCCTCACTTCTTTTTATTATATATGTATGTATACCCTAGAAAGTGAGTCCGTGAGCGGGTGTACGACTGTTTGTGAGTGTTTTTAGAATAAATTTTATTCAAGTATTTTTGTTGTTGTTGATTTGGTTTTTTCTCTAAAAAAAATTATTTTAGTGTCGGTTTCCTCTTTCGGTTGCTTGCTTGCTTGCTTGCTTGCTTACCATTTATATGTTTATGTATCTGTGTGTGTGTGTGTGTGTGTGTGTATATATGCGGTGATTGCGGCAAAAAGTTTTATGCAATTTACATTATGTTGCATTTTCATCCACATCCGATGCATTTCCCTTTAGCTTTATATAATAATAATAACAACAACAACAACATCAACTACAGCAGAAACTGTATTCAGTAATAGCTATAAAAGTAACAACAATATCAGCTGAAGCCCGAGCCCGAACAGCTGCAACAACACTAACAACGACAATAGAAGAAAGCATTCGCTTTTAGACACCAACAGCATTGTTTTCAAAATGAAATTTATTCAAAATTTTCCGCAAGTAATAAAATAAAATATGAATTATATCACAGCATGACATTTATGAATTGTCACACGGTCTTCCTCTCTATCGCCGTTTCATTCTCACACATTCACAATATCAAATACTAAGGCATTCTAAGATTTTTCAATGATTTGTTACCTTAAGAGGCAACACGCGGCCATTTAAAAATCACAAAAAAAAAAAAATTCAGAGTCAATGTCTCAGTCTATCTACAGTCTATTAAGAACTTCAAAATCGTCAAAAATAATGCTAATATTCTTACATCTCTACATGGACTATGGCAGAGACTTGCTCGTTATCGTCTCTCTGCTAAGAGATCGTTCGATTACTTTGTAAAAACTTAAACTCAAAAAGATTTCGATTAACTACTTTCTACATATCTTCCTATCAGACGATAAAATAAGGGAAACTAAGAGCGGGAAAGAGAGGATTGATTCCAAGAGTTTGTCAAGATAACTCCTTCCCCTTTGCAAAGTCAATCACATACAGGAAAATGAAAGTAAAATTTCATAAAAACCTACAAGAAATAATTATTTTTATTTACTGATTATAAAATCGTAAAAACGCTATTCAATGTGAAAAACGAAAATTTACCCAACTTTGCGTATTTATAAACTACACTAACTTTTCGCTAATCACTGAAAAGCGAAATTTTAAATGCCAAACATTTAGATATTTGATGAGCAGCCTTACAAAGCTACCTTAAGTTAATAAGATTATCCCGACTGCTATTTTTACCGGATATGTTAATTCAATCTCAGCATTTATTTTGCTATAGAAAATAAACGGAAAATGTTACATGTAAAGTTTGAGGCTATTTTTTAATTATCCCATAAATAATTAATTTTCTCCAATTCCGTAAATTAAAAACAATTACGTACTAGTCGTTTCGATTTATCATAAAAACGTCATATCAAGCAAAATCCTACCGCTCTAACTATAAAGTGGAATTTTGAAGAGTGTCGTATGGTTTTCTATAGAAAGTCCTTTAAAGTTGTAAAGGCGGTTCCGTGCTTATGCAAACAAAAGTCTTAGAAATAATGTTAATATGTTAATAAGCCGAAATTAGGATCTCGCAGAAGCCCTAGTTGTCCCATGAAAGCCTCTTCATAGAAAATGCATATCGAAGCTCCTCGCAGATATTGTCCAAGCAGGTACAAGTTTGAGTTCAACATCATCGGTTTGCAAGCCTCCGAAAAAAAGAATGTAAATAATCTATTATTTATGCTATCATCCTGACTTGTCTATAGCACTTTTTTAAGAAGAGCAGCAGACAAAGTAGGTTTCTTAAAATCATTAAAAGTTGACTTTGATGAGACTTGAAATGAAAAGTCAAAAAAAAATTGGTTGACCTGCTTGAAACCTTTTAAGCTTGTGTAGCATTTTCCACAATTTTTCCAGATATAGCAAATCACTAAACGATAGCTGTGCCCACTGTTGTCTGGCTGTAATATTGCCTATAAAATTTCTGCCATTTGCAACGAAATCATCAAGGAAAGAATTGCAGCTTCAATTCTGGGTGCATGCGTCATGGAAGGTAGGAATATCAGCAATGGTAAGAAGCATCTATAAGGACGGATGGTTTACTACATTTAATTATCCCTTTCACTACTATAGCACAATTACGGTAACGAAAATGAATACCCACAGGTCTATATCCAATATGAGATTATTCCCTAAAGATACCCTAGGCCTTACGAAACAAAAAATACTTGAGAAATTTTTGGAATTCCAATCAAAAAATCAACATTTTTTCATATACCGAAACTGTGCCGGTGATTGCTAAAAACGAATTCATTTTAATTATTGATGATCGCCTTTCCAAAGTCATATATTTATATCAATGATCGACTCGGTCGTCAAAGAATTATTTTTAACTATTCTGGCGGTTATCCCAGCTTCTCCCCACTTCACTATGACGCGTTAAGAGTTAGAAAACTTTTGTGAAGGCAAAAGAAAAAAATATTAAATCTAGACGATGGGTATCCAAAATTCGAACACACGATGAGTATAATGTTCACGCCTTTTTTCCCCAGTGTTAATAAAATGATTTGTAAATGTGGTTGTTGTAGCTATGCAAGCGCGTATATGTCATAACACATAATATATGAGTGTGATAATTGTTTAAAACTGCCTTTGGCAGCAACAGCAAAAGCAACAACAATGACATATCACACACCGATGCCTTTGCCTGCATGGCCAACGTAATCATTTTCATTCCTCATTCCTCTAATCATCATGGCCGTCATCATCATCGTCATCATCATCATCATTCGCTTATAAGGCAGCGGTATATTCACACAGTCATCGCAGTCATCGCACATTCATTGGTGCTGAAAGTAAAGAGGAAATGACATCAAAGTTGTTTGAGAATTTTCAAGCATTGTTTCTACACAATTTAAGTGCTCAATTATGTTGAGAGATGATTGTCTCTCTTACCGCCCTCCTTTTTGTCTATGCAATAAAAAAAAAAAAAAAAAATTGAAATTACAAAAGTTTTAACTAAAATTGCAATTTTCCTTCTTTTTTATGCTCAATCTAACGTTTTTTCTAAGAATAAAAAAAAAAATCATTTTTTTCGTATACATTTTTTTTTTTTTGAATTTTTTTTTGAATTTTTTATTTCTGTTCCCAAATTCTTAGGATTTCTTCAAGAGATTTGTTGCAAAACTTTGCCTATACACTAAAGGCGCACATACGTAAATGCACAAAAACTCAAGAACATATATTTACTGAATGAATTTGTTTGTGAAATTTGTTACTCCAAAATCTGAGATATTTTTATATTCCTTTGCTTTTGCCAAAGGCAACGAATAGGTTGAAACAGAAAGGAAAGACAACTTATATCATTTCATTCTTTTCCTTCTTTCCATTTTCTTCTCCCCCTCCCATCGCTTAATATGCTCCTTCACCGTTTGTCAAATGGTTCGTGTATATGTTTATGCATGTATTTATATTTCATCTTTGTTACAACATAAACAATCTTGTCGAAATTTTCTGCTTCGTACTTTGCATGGTATATCACAATCTTTAGTTGTTGTGTTTTTTTCAATTTTTTTTTTTTTTTTTGGCAATATCTTTGAGTCACATCGTCGTTGTGCTTTGATAACATCACGACTTTTAGTTACAAATACTTTGTGCCTTTGCTGTTGCTATTGCCATTTTTCGTTTCGTTTACTATATCATATCTTTTGGCTTGTCCTTGGCTTGTGTGTGTGTCTTGTGTTTGCCTTCTACACTTATATATGCATGCTATACTTAGACATTCATGCATAAGTATTTTTTCTTGTTATTAGTGTTGTTGTTGTTGTCGTTGTTGTTGTACCGAAACAACAGTGTGGGGACTGGTGCTGTCGGTGGGCTCTCATGTATTACTTGTTATAGTTAATTCCAATGCGCTTCTTTGCATAATTTATAACTTGTTTACATTTTTATTTATGTATATACATAAATTCCCTGCACACACATACGCGCAAACATAGACATATACGCACGCAATCACCCACAACCAAGCATACCTCCATGCTACATCGTATATATATATATATGCATGTATTGTTTTACATCCATAAAACTGTATTTGTTTGCATGCGCATTTGTTCCTTTAGATTATTTCCATTTCATATTTTCTACAATCAGGGCAAAATAACAAAATGCTTATGCGTTTCATTTCATATATGCGGCCTCATTTATTTTTTCTTTTCATACCCGCTCCCCCGAATGTCTATTAGATATGTCACAGAAAGGCATGAATAGCGGTACCGATTTCGTCATTTTGTCTGTTTGTCTGTCTGTCCCGTTGTTTATATTAGCATTACAAGCTCAATGCTCTTCTTTCTCAGTCTCTTTTAGCTAATTGCCTGTAAGACTTAATCGCACAAGACTTTTCTTCTTCTTCTTCGATGATGGCTTTGTCATTAAGTCCTTGCTTTTTAAAGTAAAAATTGATACATTCAATATCGCCAACTTATTGCTCTCCTGTACATTACCGCCAAGAAACTTTGTTTTCCGAGCAATCAAATACTCGTTTTCTGGATTTTATTGTAGACTTTTGTAACACACGGAACTCCTTCAGCCGATCGATGCCAAATGTACGCAGTCGACTTGGGACTTTCCCCGTAAAAAAGGCAAAACTCTAACAGTTGTGTTTTTCTTTGTTCACGTGTACACATTGGTCGTAGCGTCATACAATGAGCTCTTTTCTTATCGTAGACTTTTGCTAAAACCCTGAAGTTCGGAAACTCATCTAAGGATATGATATGCCTGCATACAACTAATCAAACACCGAATTCATTGATGATGTACCTAAAACTGAAATGTCGTACACTTAAAAAAACCATTTTAATCTATTTGTTACGCCCAACACAGAGTCTATATTAGGTTTGTCAAAACTTCCCATCCATCTGTACATACGTTATAGAGAACTTTTATCTACTTCACCACGGGAAATACGTCCGCCACGTAGGTGTATTCACCTTCCTGCCCTCTCACGGATTACTGCAGACTCAAAACTTTCAACATACTATACGATCTTGTTCACAAGTTGTTTCGCATCACTTGCTCCAGTTCACACACACACAACTACTAGGAAGAGAAAACTGCCGATTTACCTTTCCTTGAAAATAATATTCAAATTTTCGAATATAGTTTTTGAAATTTTCCTTAACAAAAAAGCTTAGGGCAGCATATAAGATAAGTTTGTCTCGATATAAGAGCGATATCTTAGGTGAAGGGAGGATATTGACACTCTTGGCAATCAGGAATCGCACACCAGCATTTGGTAGGTAATGAAACATTCGGCCCGAGCTGAATGTAAATTTTTATACTTTTATGAGTAAAATAATAATAAAAAAAAACAACTCCCACATACGTTTTTTTATAAAAGAACACCAAATATAGAGAAGAGGTATCCTGTAGTTGCTATGCAATTTATACATGTATTTTTATAGAAAAATAGTTATTATTATTATTATACGAATATATGAAAAATATTGACACTTTTGTAAAGAAAGAAAAATATTCTCTATACGAAAACCTTACATAAAGGAGAGAAATATATTTTCTTTTACGATCAATAGAAAGAAAACTTTGGCATAACAAAACTTTTGAAAAGATTTTTAATTTATTAAATAAGCGATAGAAAAATTAAAAGAATTAAAGCTTTATTCTAAATTGTAATTTTTATGTTTTATGTTTATGTTAACATAAAATTCAAGAACTGTCATTCTGTCCGTACATCCGCGGCCTTGCTAGTAATTGAATCTTACATTTCGTTGTGTCCAGTTTATAAGAGACTCCCGTTGTGATCGATGAATTAAGAAGACTGGCAAGGAAATATTTGCGGTAGCAAGAGTCTGGCTGGTACTTTTAGAGGTTTATTTGTGTTAGTTGTTTACATACACATCGCGGAAGAAGTACTTGAAAGGTTGACAGTGACAACCTGGGACTTGCCTTGAGACTGCTCGCCCACAACTCGAGGAAGTTGTGCAGCCTTTATTATATGCAAAATTCACCAGCTCTTAGAGACTACATGGTAGTAAGTAAGGGCAGTGCCAACAAAACTTAACCTCTTTGCTTTGTTTAAAAAAATTAATTGTGTTATATTCGTAAGATCTCTTCTGTATTTTTTGATAAAAAAACCAAATTTATTCAAAACATACTTGTGACACTAGAAATGTTCACAATCGCTATTCGTAATATATGCCACTTAAAGATGTGCTCGCGGTAGAAACTTGATGGTTTCGTCCCAAAACCGTCATCGTACCATTTCCACACATCTTTAACTTTTGTGAAGCGCTGATATGCTAAACATGCTGCATCAATCTAAACATAAGGCAATCGCAGGCAGCCAAGTCTGAAGAACAAGGCGATATCGGGAGAAATTCCCTGCCCAAGTTAAGGATTGCTTCCGTAGGTGCTTTTCCTGCAAAAGGACAAGCGTTGTCATACAACAAAATCACGTTTCGTCCTCCTTTGCTCATAAGGGGTCTTTTTCCATCAAGCGCGTCACTTAATGACTACGCTTTGTAAGATAAATGGTCTGGCTGTTTTGGATCAACCCATGCTTTGCTTTCCATTTTCATCTCCCGTAGAAATTGCCTCACTTTTACAGAGGCGTGACAAATGCAAGCAGATGTCAATGCTACGACTTTTGTGCTCTTTGGTTAGCTCATGCGGAAACCATTTTCCTTGCTTCTGCATCTTTCCCATTGTATTGTGAACTTACTCCGCACCGCAAAGGAAACTCTTCTTAAGTTTGTACTAGATTTTTGCCTAGCCAGCTTTCAACTTCTGCATCCCACACCTTTCGCGGAGCTCCATTTCAATTCAGTTGCCTTAGAGACTACAATTTTTTCGCCTGAAATCTGGAAAACTATTTGGTAGATGTTTCATATCTTACTGCACTCTCACACCAAGTGAAGTTAATGCTCTCAGTAACTTCACAGCAGCATTTTTTAAAACAAAATAACATGCACTGTCGTAACCACTGCTTGTTGACATCCATCTCTTCACAAGTTGCTACGCACTCGACGACAGCTTGTAAATAACTCAAAGTTAAGCCATACACGCAGCAATGGCAAAGTTACGTATACTCAAAATGGTTGCAGAGATGCATGCATTCGATAAGTTTTGTAAAACAACCCATTTCACCACAGAGTATTTATTTCTACACTTCGCGTATTTCTATCTTCGCGTAAATTTTGCTTGGAAAACAAAGCTTTGGCTTATCCGAAATCTATAAACAGAATTTTTAAAGATGAGCAATTTCCGTCATAAGTCTGTTTGTAGCTACTATTGCAGCAAGCACTTGTAACTGATGCTGAACCTAAGCCGTGAGTGCGATGAAGAATTTTAAACTTGGCTTTGGTTTTCTTTTTAGTGCTTCCTACGAAGATATTGTTTTTCGCGCCTAATATTGAAAGATTGCGCTACATTGCGCTTTTAGATCCTTACACGTTTTCTACATACACCATTCCGATGAAAGAAACTTAATGCACTTCAATAATTCTCACAAAATTTTATTTCCGCTTTTCCAAGTTACTTATCCTCAGGTCAACTTAGTGGTACAATCTCTGCCGGTATGAACTGATATACGCTACACTTTTACAAGTTTCTTTACCTATGAGCTTAGTCTTCATGTCTTCCATATTTCATTTAATCATTTATACTCACATGCGTTCTCATTTTCAGACGTATCATCCTACCGTTGTCTTGAAAACGCACATCCTGTAAACTATAGAATGCTGCGTACAAAAGGTATTAAGCCCTTTCTGTCGACATTCATCGCGCTTCTAAAAATGAAAATTTTTTTCCTTATAACTTAAGTAGCTAATAACATTCGGCCGTTTTGTTCATCTAAAGAAGCAGGTGTGTCGGTTTGGCTTCATCTCTTCAATCCAGTCGAAATAGTGCTCTCGTAGAGTTTTAATAACAGCCAGAATTCACATTTGTGGTGAAAAAATGCAAAGCGTAAAGCAAAAACGAAAACTTGCAAAAGCAAGAAACGCAGAACTCACTTCCTATATGCAGAGTCGATGCAAGTGTGGAATTTGACAAAGGGATAATAATGGCTTCGTGCTAGATCTGCAAAATATGGTGGTTAAGGCAACAATTAAGAAAGAACTTCCATTCAATTCAATGCGTTTTTTTTTGTTTCTTTAATACCATTCGCCATATTTGTGCAACACGTTGACACTCAGAAAGGAACATCCGTGTGCCGCGAGTGATACAGGGTGCAAAAATTTAGCAAAAAGTTCAAATCTTAAGACGATAAAATGAAATACATCTTTAATGAGTAAAATACAACGATTTTTGCAAAAAATTTTAAAATTGTTTTTATTTAATTTATGTAATAAAAGTAAGAATGTAAAGAACCTTCTTTCCAAGTTAAACATCTTCTTCTACGCCCTTTTCCACTTCCAAAACACTGAAATCCATGATGAATGAAGCAACAACCACGACTGCAGACGACGAACAAAGTTCTATCTTACCATTCCTTGATATTATTCAGGATCTCAGCTGCCTCATCAACATCGAAACATTTGCGCAAAATTTCAATCTTATCTTTGCTGAAGCCTTGACTGGTAAGTTTTCGCTCTGCTTCGCCAATCAAATCATGAACGCGTTCAAGCATGTCAGTGCCTTCCAGTAATTTATTGGTCACATATTGAAAACGATATTTAAGTTTGGCTTTCTTGATTCTCCTATTGACACGAAAATGACGAGAAGCCTTAGCGCGTTCTTTTTGACGTTGTGGCAAGAAATCATCGTCTGGATTGATCTTTATGTCGGATATATTATCCTTTCTCCGTAGGTCACGGCATAAACTTTCATTGTAATTCGATTCCTCTTCAAGCATATTTTCAATGTAGTTTGTTTCACAAATCTTCCAGTTGCATTTAATGCGTTCCATTTCGTGTTCAACGGCTTCGTTAACAAGTTGTTTCTCTACTTCGTTTGCGAAGTTTGACATTTTCGATTTGTCTCTATATGTTTGTCGATTCAAACTTTCCGCCTTCAAATCTTCGGTCTTCAAGTATTTCGGATCTAATGATAATTTTTGCTCAAGGCTATGTTTGCGCGGTAAGGAATATTACTGAAGTGCGGTAGAAAAAGTGATTTTTCCTCATTAAATAGTCTTTAGTCCTATTACAATCTTTTACCAGTTCAGAGGAGACTGACCCCATATTTATTAAATTTGATCATTTTTACCTGTTCATACAGCAATAGATGGCATTCAAGGCTCTTTCCACAAAATGCAATGAATTTTAATTTCTTCGAAATTAAAAAAAATGTAAAAACTTTTATTGCAGATTTTTGTATATTTTATACCTGTTTAGCATCATTCTGTTAGTTTTGACCTGTATTTACTTCAATTTTATTGAATAATCGATCTATACTTTTAACGTTTAACCCGTACCCGTTTCGAATTCATTTTACAGCCTGCACGTAGATAATTGAAATGGAAATTTAATACAAAATCGAATCACATATAAATTTCATGATTATCAACAATTTCTCTTTTCAAAATCAGAAAATATATATGATTCGCTAAGTGAGAAAATAGTTTCTCGGAAATCAAGAAATATGCATCAGAGACCGATAACCGCTTTACCAGTCCATCGTCTATCATTCGAATTGTGAAAATTAGAAGAATTTAAATAGAATGTTGATGCAAAAGTTGATACTGCATTCTTGTCTTGAACCGTTTACCATCGGTAGCAAATAACGATCGGAAATATTTAGCGAAACTTTAGAAAGTAATGTCGTAGCAGTAGCAGTCGATTCATCACTAGTCCCTTTAACATAAGCTATAGGAGATGAAAAACACAGTTTGAAGCTCGTCTGTGCTTTTGGACAAAGGCTTTCTAGAAAGAGCCTACATAAAAATGAAAAGCGAGGAAGTGTGTAATTAGGCAGCTAAACCAGGTTATGCGGGAATATATGTTGTTGCGTCAGACCACTTCCGCGATTTTTACATATTTTTTACGCGAGATAAGAATAGCGTCCACTTTGCTTATCAAATTGAAAGACTATTTACAATATCCTTTTTATAGGACTTAAACTCACAGGAACTAAAATTTTATCTTTTCACAACATTTCATTGCATTCAAGATAGGACGGACTAGATCGCCTTCTATCTTCGCAGATCGCGATTCAATTTCCTTGCCTTGAGGAGGTAGACGAGTGTAAGATTTTCAAAAATTGTTTTTTTTTGTTTTGTTTTTTGTTTGCTTATTTGATGTTTGAACCTTCAGGATACGTGAGAAAAAATTCATTACCGACAATAACTTTTTTCTTGGAAATTTCAGAATTTTTCGTAAACAAAACGTCTTGGAGATAGCGACTGACATTGCTATGAGCCGTTTTAATGACGATAATGACTAGTATTCCAAAAATCGTTAGAGTTATGAAAATGGTACTCAATCAAACAATTTTTGTATTGAAGCCGACGTGACCGGGTTAAGAAAGTTAAGCGGTCTTTGACAGATGGCCCATCAAATCTTTAAACGTTTGAAAGGGCAGTTTTATGGTCTTGGAATCACAGGCTAATAGAAAAAAATAATACAAAATATATCGTGATAAACACACACATATATAACGAAGGTTAAAACTGTTAAACGCAATTACTTAGAAATGGTCAAGCAGCATATCTCGATCAAGTTCCAATGCTTTCATTCCAATTTTCGATTGTATCTTCTAAATAAGATTCGCTAGTGATACATGTACTTCTTCTTTCTATAAGTTAATTAAAGTATATTTTATTAATAAATGAGCGGGTTTTCTTTGGTGGAAAATTTCATTTGTTCACTCAATCAATCGCTAATTAATGTTTTCAAAAATCCCTACCTGTTTCACGAGACGTAAGATTGTAGATTAAATGAGTTCCTTTTTTTGTGTTAACTCAGTCATGCCGTTTGCGCAGCGTCCCTTGACATATCTCCAGAGTATAGTTGCGGTGTTGCCATTTTTTAATATTTTTCAGAAATAAATTTTTCTTGTAATACTCTAAGGTGTAGTTAATAATCTCCTGAAATATTATTAGTCTGCTACTTTTAATTCCATGCAAAAAAAAAATGACAAAGAAACTACTTTTTTAGGCTGCTACTGTGGTCTACCCCCTTAAGCAAATGGGTGCATAAATCTTTTGATAACAAGCCAAGAAAACAATATTTCTTTCTGTATTTCTGTTAATTCTTTTAAGTGCACGGGAATTTTTGTTATTCTGTTCATTAATCGTAAGCCGCGTAAGATTTTTCTTTCAAAAACCCGGCAAAAAAACATCGAGAATCTGTATTCGCTTTCATTACTTTCCAGTTTAGGAAATTTGGTTTTCTACTTGGAAACTCACTTTATCAAATATGTTATTTTCATAACTACAAATACATATTACCACGTAGGGTCACTGGTCCCTAAAATTTTCAACAAAGCAAACCATTAGAGCAAAAAAAAATCAAGAAATTAAAACAGTTTGTTTCCTGCATACGCACTCATCATTTAACCCCGTCGGACTTGTCCATGGACATCGAAAATCTTCGTTCGTGGTTATCGCTAAATTTTATATAAACTGGCCACGACAAGGCACCTGAGCTGGTAGTCATCAAAAGTAGGAGATTGTCGCATGCCCGATAATTATAGAGCAAGGAAACTGACTTTACCATGATGCACTATCGAATCTGATCTCTTTTGCCGTGTTGGCCATAAGAAGCTAATTACTCAAGCTTACTAAAAGAATCTATTTCTCTGACAAGACCAAAAACGGAAACGCTAAGAACTAGGTCCTGTTTTGGCTCAGATTTAAAAGCACTCTTGCCTCTGCAGAAACTTTTATCACCAAAAACTATTTATCTGTCTGCTGTTCTCTTAGTGCTCTATGAGGCAAAGCAACGTGGATGGAGTTGTAAACGCTTTCGTAACTAATTTAAAAGGTATCAAGATGTTCACTGATGAAACTTAATTAGGGAGTTGGTGACTTCGATTCATATTATTCCATTGTCCTGCTGTTCATTTAAAAAGGGAATCCCTTTCCTATAGCAATGCAATCTGCTACCAGTTAAACCTAAATTACCGGATGTTTTTCAAGCAAACAACTTTTTTTATACTTTTTGATTGGAAACTAATTTGACTCAATATGCATGGTCGTTGGAGACCATCCATTGCCAGATGCTTATATTAAACTGGCCTTTTTGGTCGTCAAGCAGACGACAATGATAATAATACAAAGAGAACATTTGTTTTGATCATTAACAGTTAAATGCAGCATAAAGCAATCGCATTACTGGATTGTTATTCTGCATCATAAAGTCTTTAGATTGTATTCTATCTGTAAATACGATCATCATCGCAAACTATTTTTCTTATTTTTTTCCTTAGAAAAGCTAATCAACAACGTTATTATGCTATCATTATTGCTATTATTATACAAATTGTATTGGTATGTGCCTGCGTGGATGCAAACTGTATGTAACATGCACCAGCAGAGTTCATATTGTCTTGAAGTAAGCATGTATACACGTGTGCGTCTATGTGACTTCATTTAACATTTCTGATAAATTTTTTAATCTTACTTTATGACTCGAATTTAAAAATTTATTTCTACATATATAAAAAATGTATATGTATTACATATATGTGGATATATATATACATTTTTCCGGTTTTATCATGCATCCATGTGGTGTTAACGCCTTCTTTGGCAATCAGACCTACAAATGCATAAGCACACGCACACACACACACACACACACACATAAAGATGTACACTAGACATTCATTCATATGAGAAACACATTGCCAGTCGTTGTACTTATTGCTGTTGTTGTTGTTATTGTTGGTATAGTGCGAACATAGTATGTAGTTGTATTGTAGCAAGAGGCCATAGGATGCCTTCAAATACGAAACCATTTTCATTTGTCAAAAAGGGAAAATGTGCAAAAAAATACCCCAAATTGTACTAAAGGAAAAAGTATTTTGCGCTACAAACAATTGTCATGCATTTTAAAGTATGTAAGGGCAATAACAGCAAAACGTGCCTTATCCTTTTTATTTCCCTTTTGTTACAGAAAAGCAAGAAAAAAAAAAAAGAAGTAATAATAAAAATCAAAGAAACAAAAAATAATCGAAAAGAGCGACAAACCGAGCAGAGAGAGGGGAAAAAAATACTAAACGAAAGAAATATCAAAAAAAAAACAAAAATTTCATAAAATGTGAATAAGTCAATGAAGCCTTTCCACGTATTTATTAGATGAGCTTAAATCGTTTGAAAGCCTCAATAGCGTATTAGATTAAAACTAAAAATTATTTACTGAGTTCAACTTTCGCTGAATTAAAATAATAAAAAAGCAACTTTGTTTTCACAACTAGTTTTTACCTTTTTTTTTTTTACCTTTTTTCGTTCTATTTGCTTTCACGACAACTTCAAATGAACATTGTTCCAAGTAAATTTCTATACGTGTTAAAGCGAAAAGTTAAGAAAAATAAGCTGAACGTAAAAGCACCTTAAGGAATTCATTAGAATAGTTAATAGATTTTTTTTTCTTCTTTTTTTTAGATTCATTTCCTGCAAAAAGTTACACCTCACATACAGTTAAATGTATGTGATTGCAAAGGCTAATCAAAGACAGCCTGACATCTATGAAATACCGTAAGCTAATCTTACTTCGTTCTGCTCGTTCTTATGCAGCTTATTGGCACCCCATCTATGTTAAAGTAATGACTCCTCAAGCAAGCAACTCTATCTAGATTTTTATCTGTTGTCTCTCAGCTGCTTTACTTTGTCGCAAACTAATTGGCAAACTTTACTCCACCAGCCACAATTTGTGTTAAACCAAAGACTACGACGAGAAAAGAAGAAAGGACTAAAAGTGTCCTCAACGGCGTTGAATGTTAGAGATATTTATTCTTATTTCCAACTCTGATGACTAAAAGATTTTCGAAAATAATCGTCACTAATTTAAACTACAAAGTGACGTACGTGCGTAGATTTGCACTGTTTTTAAATCAATCAGTGTTTACACAATTGGATCGCCGTCTATTAGAAATCACTTTTTAAACTCAATAAATCCCCATTCATTTGTCTTTTACTTTAAAGGTTTGCTAGTTGCAATTGACAAAGGCATTGGAGGACTACTAGAAATATGCATAAATACAAGTACAGTAAATACAAATATGAAAAATGTTTTTATTGCTGTTTATCGCGCAATCAAATTATTAGAAACTGTGGAGTTTTCATACAGATTTCGTATATGATTTCCCAGAATTTCTTCCTCTTATTGCTTTGCATTTTGCCAAACTTCTTGTTTTTTCAGTTTGACAGAGAATCTCGTTTTTAACAGAGAAGCGAGTTTTTATTATCTTTTTTAACAGAGAAGCGTGTTTTTAACAGAGAAGCCATCAGATAAAATTGTGTTATAGCAATGTTATAGCAGTTATCTTCTTGTACCATAGTCCTACCTTTACTCAAGTGCAAAACTAAATATGTCTACAACGCAATAGATTCCTCTTTACCTTTATCCATTAAATGTTGTCATTATTTTGGCTTGGTATGACATCTATGGCAAACGACTTTGTAGCACGTGTAAGTAGTTTTTATTTTTTTCTTTTTTATTAAATTCAATGTATTTCTTTTTCACTCAAACTAAGGCGCATATAAACAAATTTTTCCAAAGATTTTTATAAAAAAATTGAAAATTTTATAAAACAAATGCAAATATGTTATGTACGGCTGGGTTTTATTCTTTCCTCTTTCGTAAATCCACTAAGAGCACAAATGAACTAAAAAAATATTTATCGTAAAATAATTACTCCTACCAAAAACTTTTAGTACTTACGAACAGATCGGAAGTTCGATTCAAAAATAGACAAAAAACGAAACAGGCAAGAATAACGAAAGACAAACGTATGTTTTCTGTTTATTGCAAAATAAAAGGAAACGAATAGAAAATATATAAAAAGAATGACGAAAGTTAGCGAATCTGTAATGAGAAATCGAAAAAAAGGATAAGCCGTTCCATGAAAGAGTTTGTGAAGTAAAAGGAGGTGTCTTAACGTAAACGATACTTTCAAACCAGGACGAAGCCGAGTTATGCCAAGAAAGAAGTAGTTTATAGAAATTTTTTACGATAATTACAAGCTTCCATGAAATTACTGCGATGCATATGTTCCGGCATTTATGTTAATAACAATAGCGTGAACGAGCTGAAAAAAAGTCTGGGTAGCAGTCCGGTACTTTATTTACCAACTCACATATGGGTCTAATAGACAATCCTTCTTTACTTCCTCCAGCAAATTTCTTTACTTCCTCGTGCCGATAGCACCAGTTTCACTCCATGCTTAGCTAAATTCAACGCTAAAGCCCTGCCAATGCCACTGGAAGCTCCAGTTATCCATACCACCTGACCCCGAAATGTAGAAATGGAAACCCCGAAATGACTCTTGAACCATAAGGCAAAATTACAGTCTAAAAAAATCCAAATATAACTCTTTAAAATAACTCTTTAATAAAAATATATTTGTAATTGTAGATCAAATTAATTTATGCGAGCGTTTTAAAAGTGATAATACGAAGCAACAGCTTAATATTTTTTCGCAGGACTGTATGATTCCGAATGAATTTGCTATAATCTTACACATGAAGCCAGTCTGCCTTTCCTTTTAATATTTGTAGATATTTCTACTCATAAGAGAGACTCACCTTTTATGATACCGAAATGATTCTGCATCAATTTAAGCTTATCTGACCTTCTATCCACGTAGTTTTTGTATTCAAACTACTGGTCGAAATTTTTGAAATATTTTGATGTAATTTTGTACTCTGAAGTGTTTTGGCCCATGGGCGCACGCTACTGAAAGTGGCTTGGATTGGTCTACTTTTTCGATTACCCCCCATTTAACGCCTTATTTTGAAAAGTTGTTATAGGCAAAAAAAATAGAATTTTCAAATTTTTTCGACAAAACTCATTGTGTAATAGTACTGGGAAATCCTCAATTCATATGAAAAATTTGGTACGGCTGTGGCACTTTTTTGAACCGTTCCTACGAAAGCTGAATTTTTGTATGATAAAAAGGTATAATTTCTAATACCTCATGGTGAGAATTGGTGAATAGTAAATTGGCATACGGAATTTGGACCATGTAAGTCTACATTTTGGATTCTCAGAAAATGTAAGCTCTTATATGCTAAAATAGCCCAGTTCTTAATATTTTACGATGAAAATTTGTTCATGATAGTAGTTTGACATAGATATTAAATGAAAAAATTAGGTGCAAAAATTACTTCAGTGCAGCCGATATCCGCAACATTCACGCCGCCTATATCCGCAGAAAATTATTACTCGCTTGTGTGTGAGAGAGCATCCAAAATTTGCTTGGAGTCCCTTAACAGTATAAAGGGAAAGACTTAGATGCTCATGGACGAGGAAAATGTACCCAAAACTCTCGATATCCTTGTGCTTAAGCGCAATGTGGACAATGTGGAATGTTGTGCGTATGTACAGGTGCATCCAGGGCAAGTGCCTTCCAGAAATAAAAGAGATTTCGCCACCAACTAAGTCCTTTCACATTACTACACGGCTTTCCCAGCGTTCTTACCAACTCATCCTAAAGTTACCTGCATACCAAGCAGCACACTATGACGATGTGTCGTTTTTTAGCCATATTTCCCTTCTTTAGAACAACCTACCAGCAATGTAGCATCTTTCCCACCGTATCCCATTTACATGTCGAACATTCACAACTAACACTCCGTCTCTCCGTCCTTCCTCTACTACAATCCCTCTTGAACACTACCCGCACGTATAAAGAGCGTCCCCTAAGTGGCTTTGTCATAGAAGAAAAATAATAATTAATGTTACGGTAAACATATACGGTAAAACATAACAGATGCTGGAAACTATATCAGCTTTTTTTGATAGGAAAAAGATGCGTAGGCAAATTTTTTTGTCTACCATAGGATTGCTTGTTTTTAGTTTCAAATTTCTCTATACCGCGCCATTGAATCGCCCCGCAAGTGACTGTCGATCCATAAAAATTTTTATAAGAAAAAATTTGATAGTCATCGCAAAATATATTGTAAATATATCTTTAAAAACTCTGTTTAAATTTATTTAAAAAAAAAATAAGGATACAATGAAAAATGAGGAATTTAACAAAATGTATACAGTGATTAAACATGCGTATCATCTCATGTTATCTTGGATAAGACTTCTAAGCGTGCGTATTATCGTCTTCCACAAAATCTTTAGCTTGTTCCTTTGTGACGCAATCTATGTGGCTAACTTTATTTCTAAACCGGACTCCATAAAATTTATGCGCGTTTTCGAGAAGCTCTGGCCGAAACGTTGTGGTAATGAATTGCGCCTTATCACTTAATTCGTGTATCATATCAGCAACGGCCTTTCTATGTTGCGCATCCAATGCCTAATTAGAAAAAATAAATCATTTAGTTGTCAATTCAATCCATTGGGTTATATTTTTACTAAAAACAAGTGCAAGGTTAATTACTAATCGCTTAGATAATTCCATGATAAGATCGACTCAATGAAAAAAAAAACATGTTGTGAACGAATATGAAGAAGAAATATCTCAATTCATTTTTTTTTTTGTCAACTGAAGTCGCTAAACTGTAGACTACACTATTGGTAGTATGCCCTTAATATGCCCTAAGTTGGTGCGGACGATTGTAACACCCAGAAGAACTGTCATGTATTTTTATGTTCAAGTTCCACGTCGCAACTTTCGAGATATTTCGATCACATTTTGGAGTAAGAACGCATGCTATTGAAAACGGTTTAGATCAGATCACTTTTTCGACCACTCCTCATATAACGTCTTATTTTGATAAGTCGTTAGAAGAAAGAATATAGTAATTTGGTATTTTATTAAAAATTAATCTTTATGCAATGGATGAAAGGGGGCGCTTGTACCGAAAGTCATCGGTTCGTCGTTCATAATAATAATTTGACGCAAGAATTAACCTTGGCGAATTTGGACCAGGTAGGTTTATTTTTTAGATTCCAGAGCCCATATAAGGATTCTAATGGAAAGTAAGACTTTGTACACCAAAACAGTCTAATTTTATGATGGACACATGCCCTCACTAAATTATCCATAGGGAATTGAGATCTATTTTTTAAATCGCACCCTATATAGCGACTCTCATCAAAACAACAAAGCCTAATTTGTGATTTGTTATGGCAGAACCAATTGGAAAAGAATTAAAGCTTTGACAAACAAATTAAGGTCTTAAAAATTAGACCACGCTCACGTTTGGGTATCTTCCAATATGAGAGCTTCCATGAAAATTATGCATTTACATAAAAAGAATGTATAATTTGTGATGTATTATTGATTAAGTGAAATGGTGCAGGTTACCTAAAGATGGACCTTGTCCGACTATGGAATGCTTTCTTTTTTTCATTTGTGAACAATTATAAGCTTTTTATCATATGTCCATTGGTTTAGTTTAGTGTTCTTTCCCAGCTCTATAGGGACATTTCTCATAACACTTGTTTTTTTTACACAACACTTGCAAAGTTTACCTGATCAATTTCATCAAAAAGGTAAAAAGGTGCAGGATCACACTTTTGGATAGAAAAGATGAGAGCTAGGGCCACAAGTGATTTTTGTCCACCGGACAATTGATTCATTTCTCTCATTTCTGCGTCACTTCCCGTAAACGAAACTCTTATTCCAATTCCTGTGAATGCGTCAGAGTTCTCAATTTCTCTTTCAGGATTATCATCATCATTATCTTTCGTTTTAAGTATAAGATGACCAGCTCCTTGGGGAACTAACTTTTTAAAAACTTGTGTAAAATTTTTCGCTACTTGTTTAAAGGTGAATTGAATTGCCTCAACTTTTTGCATCTCAAGAGATTGCATCAATTCCCCGATTTTTTGATCAGCGACATCTAATTCCTCCTTGCGTTTATAGAGTTTCTCTTTCTGTTCCGAAAAGCTTAAAAATTGGTCTAATGCCTTTTTATTGACATGATTATACTTTTTTAAATGTAGATTAGCCTTTTCTAGTTCCTTAAATAAGCTCTTTAACGACATCTTTTCATATTTTTTATCTACTTGAGGTAAAGCCCCAAGACTGGCAATTTTTT
>KK500314.1:0-18684 GCA_000688715.1 Glossina pallidipes
AGAGAAACGGTTCGAAACGTTGAAGATTATCGAGCAGTCGGGAGCTGCGATTACGAAGTCACTGTTCGCGGGTTCAAAATTCAGTTCTTCGATCGTAATTATAGTGAGTGCTCATTACATAAAGGCGTAACACTTACCGATTGTTCACACATCTACTAGGCTTTAGTCAACAATCTTCCTATCTCTTTCTCTTTCCTCATTTTCATGATCAAGCTTATGTATACTCTTTTTGCAATGTCAAACTCTTTTCCCCACACAGTTTTATGTACACAGACCTTAATGCGCAGATTAAAAGGTAGGTTTTAATCAAATAAACACCCTACATCCTTGGACGAATCTACGATTTTCAGTTTATGAAAATCGATGAAACACTCAGTAGAGAATGAACTTCTGCTTGAGAATAAAAGCTTCTTAAATTTCTTTAGATATATTTCATAAAATTTAAAAAGCATCATGTAATCAAATTATCTAATTCATATAGGCGAAAATACGAGTGCGATTTCAAGGAAAAGGAAGGAAGCAATTTAGCATCATGGCTGGATTAAATTCGCCTGGATCCCTATTGAATTCGATGCACATAGCAAGAAATTGATAAGGGTTGCAGACTGTCCTCTCATGGGTATCTGTGCGATTGCGAAAAACGAAAAACTACTATTCTTGGAGATGTAAAATTGGATGAATTTTGTTTTCTTTGTGCCTTCAGTCGGAGTCTCAGTGAAAAACTCCCCGCTAGTATCACAAGACACGGGCAAGAGAGTGGTATCTTCCACACATATGCATGGTTCATCTTTCTTTTGCAATAGTTTATTCTTACTCCAAATAGCACATTTTACTTGTATTGCAGCGATACGTCTGTTGCTTGTCGTACCGTTTGCCCACTCATGCTATTATTTTTCTTGCATATTGGAATAGTCTGTAAACAACGACACACAATATTGTTCGTGCGTGAAAGTATATTTTGCCTAAATGAAAATGGTGCTATCATCTAGTGCTGACATGTATAAACAATTCATCATGAGATCGCTCTCACGCCTGTATATATGAAACACACAAACATTTACATGCATTCTGGCTTACAATCATTTTAGTATACAAACGCCTCTTTTTGATTTAATAGAGCAGATGGAATTATTACTCGGAAACAAGATTACTTCTTCAATTTTTATCGCGAACTTCTAGTTAAAACACCTGAACGAAATTTTAATTATTAAAAACGCTAAACAGTTAACATAAGTTTACCTGATTGTGTTACTGGCTTGACAGAGGATTCAACAAAGAGGATAATGTGGATATTAATCACCAGGATGTTGTAAGTAATACTAATCAGGATGCCGATGTTTTGGGTGAAATTGATGCTATATCTCATGATGAGGACTAAGTTGAAGACGTCAACGGCGTTGAGGCTCTTGTAACAACTGAACAGTTTCCTCAGAGTAATGAAGTGGTTAGTGAGTTTGCTGAGTACTTCCGCCGAAACTTTTCGACTGCTAGTTTCGATTTATCAGTAAATTACCCATATCCTATAAATAACTTGGTTTCCTAATTTGGTTATTTCTGAAGATGACGTTTTTAAAGGGTTGAGTTCTCTAAAATACAGTTGTTCGCCTGGACCTGATGGAATTCTATCACGCGTCCTTAAATCTTGCGCTATCGAGCTTTGTGGTGTTATCTCAAAGATTTTTAATAAGTCCATGAACCTAGGTGTTTTCCCTTTGTGTTGGAAGAGTAGTTATCTTATTCCCACTCACAAAAGTGGGAGTAGACAACTCGTGGAGAACTATAAAGGCATTGCCAAGCTAAGTGTTTTACCTAAACTATTTGAGAGAATTCTGACTCAGCATTTGGCCTTTGCCATCAAGTCGTATACTTCTCCACTTCAACATGGCTTCCGAAAAGGAAGATCTACGGTCACTAATCTGTTAGAGTTCACTTGTCAGGTTTTCAAGGCATTTTCCAATGGCTCTTGCACTGACGTCATATACACCGATTTTAGCAAAGCGTTTGATTTGGTTAACCACAAGTTACTCATCTTTAAACTTCAAGCCGCTGGCTTCCCTTCCTATTTGGTGAAATGGATAAGCTCTTATCTGCATAGTAGGTCATTCAGGGTTTTGTTTAACTTCACCACTTCATATGAATTCCACGTTTCGTAAAGAGCACCTCAAGATAACCACTTAGGACCAAGTTTATTTAATCTATACATTAATGACTTGCCTTCGGCGATTAAATCTACCCAGATCTTAATGTATGCTGATTATGTGAAACTGTTTTCTTCTTTTTCCTTAGAATCGCAATTACATCAGCTTCAAACTGACCTAAATAAATTGGTGGCATGGTGCTCGTCAAATTATATGACACTAACCCTAAATAAATGTAAGAAGCATTCTTTCTCTAGAAGGAAGTCATTCATAACCCATTATTTTATAGATTCGCACAAGTTGGAGGACGTTGAGTCGTTCACAGACCTAGGCGTCCTCTTTGACCATAGGTTACGTTTTAACTTACACGTCGAGTTCTCGTTAAGCAAAGCTAAGTCCGCTGTTGGTTTTATTAAGAGGTGGTCCAAAGAGTTTGATGATCCTCATATTACCAAAAACTGTACATGTGTTTGGTTAGACCTATACTTGGGTATGCTTCGTTTGTGTGATCTCCTTCATATAGGTGCTATGTAGATTCAATTGAATTTATTCAAAAGCAATTCTTGCTATTCGCCCTTAGGAGTTTGGGTTGGGATGCGTCTGCTTCTCTTCCCCCCTATGAAAATAGGTTGCTCCTGTTGTCCTTACTGTCTCTTGACAAACGTAGATTTGTTCTTGGCGTTTGCTTCGTAATCAAAGTAATAAATGGTGCTATTAACCCGCCGTCATTACTTGGAGAAACAAGTTTTAATGTTCCTAACCGCTTCTCTAGGCACTTTACCTTGGTTAAGGTTAGGTAAATATAATTATGAGCTGTTTAACCCGCTCAGAGTTGTTTGCAAGAACCTAAATAACGTCTATCACCTTTTTTCATTGTCGGACACTTTAAAGTCCATTAAAGCAACATTGCTTAATACACGAGATTTGCCAATGTCGTACTTAAACTAGCTCTTAACCCTAAAAAGTCACTATGATTCGAAAATTAATTGTTGTTAGCTATTATTGGCTGCCAAGCTTATGCATGTTTGCGATGGCTTAGGGTAAATTTGCAACTTGGTCCTGTACCGGTTGTGGGTGTGGCTCTGTGCTAATTGTGTACATGCTTTTTTTCTTTTTTTTCCTTTTATTTGTTTTATTGTACTTATACTAAGTTTTAATAATAATTAATTTAAGATTTACTTTAAGAGTCATTTGACCTCGACTGTCATTTGTTTTAGTTGAGCTTCTGTATAACTGGAATAAATAAATAAAATAAATAAATAAATAGATCTTCTGTGCTTAGGAGTTTCGCAGAGTGCGTGCGTGCATTGGTGCTTGCATTCACTGTCTTATATTTCTTGCGAGTAACATTAATTATGGTGCCTAGTGAGAGTCGGTTTTAGATGTGTGTGCTAAAAATGAAACTGTTAGCCCTAAAGGCATAAAGTTTGCTCTTTGCGAGCGGACACTTCATCTTGGATGTGCTGGTATTTCCGAGAAACAAATCACTTTCTACTCTGAAAACAGAATTTTCAAGTGCGTATGTATTAGTTGCTATAGGACGTTGGACAGGGGTGACATTTTCTTACAACTTAAAAACCATTCTGCTCAGATGGAACCTAATCTAAACTAAAAGATATGTGATTTGGCGCATAATCGTGGTCTCCAAGAAACTAGTCAATTGCAAGACGAGCTTTTGCAGAACAATGAGAAAGTTGGTGCGAACTTTACTGGTGTGCGGAACTAGATGTCGGCCGGTTAACTGACTATGCAACAAGTTCTGAACGATTTGAAGTCCAAATTGCACCAACATAACCTGCATCTTCGTCGCTAGAACAGGTTTGATGTTATAGTGAGTGGCTTGGCAGCAGGCAGTAAGGAGTTAAGAAACCACGTATTGAAGATTACCGAGTGGTGCAAAATTAAGGCGATATATGCGGACATCACTGCTACTATTCAGCGAATGGGAAGAAGGTTTTTATTAAATTTAGTTCAATACATGTGCGCAATGCGGTTATGATGGGGTACGCAAAAGATCCTTCTATTAAATTGAGCAAGGTTTTTGTAACTCCTGCGTCATTCAAACTACTGACGATTTGCCGTCCTTTACAGAAAAAGAAGATTATTAAAAGGTTTAGCTTGACTAATGCCGGCATCCTTAAAGCAAAGATAATCCAGTTGTATGATTCCGAATGCAATGTGTGGAGCTGCTCAACACTTGTCTTGACGCAACCGGATCAGTCTGACTTTGTTGGTTTCGCACAGACTCAGCGCAGTCATCTTGACCCTCTTTTATTTATTTTATATGTGAATGGCTTTCCGGAGTGCATTCAACATTCCCGTGTTTTAATGTTTGTAGACGACGTTAAACTATCCCCCTCCTTTGACTCAATACATGATACTAAACTTCTTTAGTTTGATCTTGATAACCTGTGCTCATGGTCTGCAAGCAATGGTCTTACTCGCCTGATTTGTCAGGGAGGGTTATTATTAGTTCTGACGTTGATTCGAGATATGGAACAACACGAGGTGCTACGTCCACGAAGCGTGCAGCTACGAGAAATAACAATCTTGAAGATTGATGCAATGAACGGGTGAAGTCATCTAGTGTTAACACCAATATCCTTCGAATGGGCTAGTAATGATTCCCAGCCGCAAAGCCATTTTTGAGTTGCGCTTTGCTCCTACAACGACGGCTGAAATGATTAAAGCGCATGTGCAGGGGAATATGCCGGGCATTTATGAGCAGTTTTAAATTCAGTATGTCTTAACCTAGAGGAATTTCAAATCCCGCCAAAAGAGCCTTGGTCAAAGTGTAGTTCATAGAAGAAAGGTAAATGCTACTGTTCAAATAAAGCGGGGAGAAATCTCTCCCTGTATTCCCCAAGCGTCAGATCCCATAACTCATAAGCGTCATCTATCATTAATAAACAATTTAATTACTCTCGTGAAGCCCAGGTATGATACATAGGACAAGGGTGTTCGCAAGAGTTCTTTTATGTTCAACAAAATTAATTTTGATCGGGGATGGCGTTGACAATATCTCCGCGGCAACAAGGTTTTTAGAAAGAGAGGTCCACGTCTATCAACTTCCTTCTTACGTCCACGTACTTACTGTTGTAACGGGGCGTGCAATAGTCTTTGGGCGATCGTGTAATGCTTCTGGTTTTAACGACAGGCTGGGCTTTATTTGAATCACAAACCTTAGATCCTCGTTAACCTCTTTAAAAGTTAACTTATTTCTTGTTGACACTGTCGCCGTGGTTTACCAAGACGAGATTTATTTTCCACGCTGCCACTTCTTTCGAAATTGTTTACTACGGTTTGCATTGTGCAGTACAGTGTACATAGGTTTTTGTTAAAAACTTCACATACAGTTTTGCTCGCTATAATTCTTACACTGTCTCTTTGCGTCTCGTTCTTTATGTAACATTTCGTTTGTTAACAAATGTTATTTTTATTTAGCTATATAGTGGCTTTTTAAAGTTTTCGAAATATCAAACCTTACATTTTTTTCTTGTTTTGTTAGTTTCGATAAATTTTGATATGGAAATATTGGATGAAAAAATAAAGAGAATAAAGTTTTCAAAACATATTCAGGGGTTAGGTAATGTCTTACGCAGCACATGGCTTAGCGCTTGTGTTAAGTTCCAATTTTTTCGGCAATTTCAAAGGTGTGCTAACAATTCCGTACGGTTGTACATTATATAATAGGAAGTCCATAATATACATAGAGTTCGGTCCTATATAATGGAAAGCAATCGTATACTCCGAACAGCAGTCCTGAATGCAAAAACAAGTATTTTATTGTTAAAAAAGCTTTTATCCGCACAAGCCACCTTTTCATTTTTGTAGAGCATGTAATGCCAAAACCAGTCATTTCTAGGGACTGCCTTTAAATGAAAACGGGGAGGCATGGGAAAGAATCTCGATTGACCCTGATTGTCGAGCGAGCAGCCGTCTACAACATTGGCTTTCTTTAAAGATACGCCCATTTCAACATCTTCATTAAAAGCCTGAGAGTCCGAAACTGGTATAGCTTCTTTAATAAACCGCCGTAGGGCTTCTTTACTCAATACGTAGCCAGCTCCGCCAGACATAAACATGGCAATTTCCCGGGATATCTAGATGTATGCAAAAATCAGTGTAAAATATTTTTATGCCAGTGTACAATAACGAGCCTACTTTTCTTCTCATTCGAAACTCGCAACCAAAATATATAGGCGTTTCCGGACGATAGGGATACAGAAGGTATCTTAAATTTTCCATTATAATATAACTGCAAAGATACAATCAATATAATAGCTAAATGAAACGCACTTGCTTACGTGTCATCATCCGTCTTAAGGAACCAATCCGCTTCGCTTAGATGATACTTGTATATGTATGTAAAAGCCGCTTTTGTTTTGTTCCATAATTGGTTCCGTCCCTCGCCCACAGCCAACTCAATGCTATTCCAGTCTTCGTGATTTCTCGAACCCATAAATAATAACTTATTGCAACGTTTACCCCAAGTTTTTTTAATATGAATTGCTCGCTTAATATAATTCTCAGAATTTGTCATAATCCAACACAAGATACGAACTTCATCAAACATAGCAGTAGCAACGGTATCATTCACAAAGTCCGTCGATCTCAGGTCTACTTCAGATATTCTGCGATGTCCATTTAAATGGTTGGCCGAAGTACGTGTTAACAAAATGAAAAAGCCAAAGAGAATTGACAACACCCCCAACAACAGTAGCTTAAATAAAACATTTTTACGAGAGATACATAAGTGCGTACATCGCAGAAAATTGATATTCATTTCTAATATTGGTAACTAAACTATTTGACGTATTCAGGGCATATCTTTTATATAATATAGAGAATAGAGAAAATGTGAAATGAATATGAATTCCAAAATAAAATGTAGAAAATGTCAAATTAGAGAAAATGATTTACAAGACAAGTTGTTGTGTTACCAAACTTACGTAACCCTGTTAGGCTAACCCTGTTAGGCTACGTAAGTTTAAGATTTCTTTTATACCCATCATCGAAGGATGAGGGATATATTCATTTTGCCAAAACGTTTGCAACGCCCAGAAGGAAGCTTCACAGACCCCACAACGTGTATTTGCTCTTGAATAGCATCAAATTCTGAACCGTTTCAATTGTGTCCGTCTGGCAAAAACCGTCTGTCCGAAAATGGTCAAATTTGACACTCTAGCGTCAAAACGTTTTCAACGCCCAGAAGGAAACATCAGAGACCCCACAACGTATATATATTCTTGATCAGCATCAAATCTAAATCGATTGAAGTATGTCCGTCTGTGTAAACATTCTCCTGGCCGCAAAAATGAAACCATTGACTTCAAATATGGCTGAAACATTGGAAGTCCATGCACGCAGGTTGGTGTTGCAAATGGATCAAATGTGTCGAAGTACACGTCCACAATGTCACGAGAAATAAGAATACCTATGTTTTTCAAAAGGAAAATCATTACCCATAAACTATAACAGATAAATTTATGTTGAACGCACACTCTAAAGCCGATGTTACTGTTCCTGTACAAAACTCGAAAGAATCAAAATTCAATTTTGTTTTTGTTAAATAGCTATATCACGCAGAAACAAGCTTCAAAATCTCCGCAATGTATATAAATTCTTGGCTAATTCTAAATTCAAATGCAATGAGCATTTCCGCCTTTTCGTTTGTCCAACTGCGCTATATCTACAATAAACATTCCCCCGTTAGCGAAAATGACGATATCGCCCACAAAAATATTGGTAAGTGACACGTCTACTACGCCCGCTCGTCTATGTTACAAAACCTGTGAACACCTTTGCTCTCCGTGGCTTTTGCTTATTATTCATAAAGTAGACATGCACCACATAAATTTCCACTTTTATTGTGAAAGCAGAAAAAACCAGCCGCGTTCGCCCAGTATTATAAAGTATGAAAATTTAATTCTTTTTCTTTAGGATCGCAGTGATGGCTATAAAAGTTTCGGCCGCGAAAGAATACAAACTTCCCACTTGTTTTATTAAGACTTCTTCATTTTCGATTACAATGTTATATAAAATAGGTAATAATGTCGCTATCTCCTATCGACACTCGGGTGGACTTTCTTATAAAATGGCGGGGTTGGGGATGAATCTGCTACGCTGTCAATGTTTTCGCACAGGATGCTCACTGGTGAGAAGTAAGTGGATCCCGACCATAGTATACTTTTTTCCGAGTTGAAGATATGATTCATCAGAGTTGTAGCAAGTTTTTCCACAAACTTCTTTAAAAAGCAGTAATTTAGTGTTTTGTGGGAGGTGTTTATTGAACAAAAGGATGCATAGGTTGGATGATTTGTGTTTTACATTTTGCAGTACCGACCTTCCATATTTATTGAATTTCATTAGTTTGTCAAAGGTTATTTCTAGGTATTTTATGGTATTTTGAAGGGGGAGTTATGTTCTTTCTAGGAGTAATTGAAGGCGTTTACTTTGCGATACTACGTATCTAGCACGTTATCCTGAGGCGTTTCTTATACATATGCCCTCAGATGGTTTTAAGTTGATTCCGACGTTTTACAGTACATAGTTATGAAGTTCAGATGAGAAACATTTCTATTCAAAGCTTCAATTGGTGACAAATTATGTGCATAGATTAAGCAATTATAAAAAACGGCTTTGGAGTCCTCGGATAATTGGGGAAATTCGTAGACGAAAAAGTTGAATAAGCAAGAAGTTGAAGTATATATTTTGCCTTTCTGTGTTCTCGTTTACGTACTTCCATTCTACAGCTAATTCCAATTGGCCTAAATTTTCATACAGTTTTTCCTTGCAAATTTCAAATATAGAATAGAAATAAGAATTTAAGAGTTCACTTATAGCAATATTGCAAAAACAAGCATATTTATTTTATAATTAATATTTATCATTAATGATCAGAAGTATTTTTGATCAGTGGATGTGACTTTTATACACTCCATATTTTAATCTTCACATACACATACGTAACTTTCTGATTTATCATTTTCACTCACTTCATAAATTTTTGATCACTATATTATGTGTGAGCGTGGACTTTCTTATGACTTTCTAAATATATGTGATCGCTTTTAGCTTCATGATAAACCAACAATTTACTGTTTAATCAAAATTTTCGCCCTAGGTTTCGTTACCTTTTTTTATCTCCAAATATGGCGTCCGGTACTTTTGTGCAGTGTGCAATTGATAATTACAACAACGAAAATTAATTTCCAAACTTCAAGCAATTTGCATCAATGGCTTTCTGTAAAAAAAAACTCCAAAAATGTCGAAATTGGTGTGCACTTTCCTTGTGAATACAATTAAGAAAAATCAACAGAATCACGCGTTTATTATACACTTTTTCCCCCATGTTTGTAAGTTACACAGATTTCCACTCGCAAATAAAAAAGTGTCTGTTTAATTATAACCCATCACTGTTCAAGCGCTCGAACAATTCTTTTCTTGACTTTATTTTCTTTTTCCTTTCAAGCTTTCATTTAAATTTTTTAAACCACTCCAATTTTGAAATTATACTTTTTCTTTTAGTATTTTTACATTAAAAAGAAAAACATTTTCTGATGGCCCTTTTTTTTCTTCAAAAACTCTTATCTCCTCTTTCAGCCGCATAACCGATCTTCCACCCGAAGTTCCCTTAGCAACATTTGTTTCTCAACTAGTGGGACTAACAATCTCTACCTACTACAGGGTTGTATCTGTAAAAAATATTACATGATAGAACCACATGTTAAAATGCCTTAAATAATATGGACCAACATCATTTCACAGAAGTCGTTGCAGTGAAACAAATTATCAACAACGTAAGCCTGAAAAAGTCAAGTGGCATTGGCGGAATTTCGAATTTGGAAATAAAAAAATTTCGGGATGCAACTCAGTAATTTTTCTTAATCCTTAATAACCAATAGCTGCTTTAACGGTGACTACTTCGAAAGTGCTTCGAAGTTTGCTAAGATTGTTAACATTAAAAAGAAGCTAAATAACATCACTCCAGAAGAACTCCGTGTTTGAAGAAAAGAATAAGAACACAAAAGATTATGGGCTAAAAGTGTGGAACCTGCTATGATAAAATAGACACATGAAGAAAAGCCAGCACCATGCGGACACTGTATTCAACATACCCATTCATTTGTAACTTAGAGTAAGACGTTTTGTATGGATATATATGTTATCTGTGTTTCTTTCTTTGAACGTTCAAAAATAATTTTTGTTTAAGAAAAAAAAAAAAAAAATTTAATATGAGAAAACGAAGATCTTATTTCTTGCAATTATTAATATTACTAATGAACGCCTACATTGAATATTTTCTTTAAATTTAAAAATGTGCCACATGGTTTTTTTGTTATGAGCGAGAGAGTAGACATACAGATTTGGGAAAGCAACAAATATATGCCCATTTGATAAGGTGAATTTTGCCCGTCCCTGTATTCATACAAGGGTGAAGGGTGTAACCGTCCGCGGGGTGTCTGTGGGATAAGAGATTAAATCCTCCTCACAACGCCCGCGTTTGCTAGCTCAGTAGCAGCGCGTGCGACCGTCTCTCCAGTTTCCGATCCTCTTTCAATGGCACTTTAAAGTAGCTCTAAAAGTCCGTAGGCGATATTTTTGATAACCTTCACGGACATATAGACAGCATGTGTTAAAAAAATAGGCATCAAACGTGGTTCCCATCTCAATAGAGTTTCATGGTTTCTCAGTAATGTGGGGCACACCTCCATAGAGTTCGATGGTTTCCCACTAACGTGATAAATATTATAAATATTTTTTGTACACTTTTATTTAGTAATATGATTAACAATTTATGTTTTGAGATATCGCCTCATAACTAATTCATGGCTAGTTTATTTGATTATATGAATATATGTCTATTTTTGTATGAATAATTTTTGGATTCATTTATATAAAACTGTATTGACCACTATTTTCTAGTGTACATCCATGAGCTTGAGAACTAAGTAAATACAGCTTAGAATTATTGATCTTCGATATATTGTCACAAACCACTGTTTTTCTCAGGTTATCTACTCCTTTTTGTATCATGCATAGATGAATCGAAAATTTATTTTTAGACGTCTGACAATATTTGACAACAGCTTGGAAACTGTGGTTGTGTAGCTGGGATTTAGGCTCAAAATATCCACTGTTTGCTATGAATCGTAGTTGGTGTGAAGTAACGCTCTATGCTCATACGAGGGAAGAATCATGACTTTAGAGGAACGGGTTTTCTTAAAGCGAACACGTCGTGAGTTCTTTGTGATGGTGTCTTCGAAGTGAATAATGCCAGGAGACTCAAAGAGTGTCACCGCGTATGATCCTTGGAACAGTGGAGCCAGTTTGACAGCATATTGACTCGTTGCTTAATATTTTTTGGTTTTGGTTTTCTGATGCTAGTTCTAGATTTCGCCGAATGTTGCGCAATAATTCCAAAATCGTTTTACCTTTCTCTTTTGGATCTTCGAACGTAACTGCGGTACCTAAAGTCAATTGATCATAGACAATGCATGGCATCATATGGCAACAGTCTATATAGCTGACCGTTGATTACTATGAACTCAAGACATTTTTGTGGGTCAGCTTGGACATCGAGTAGTTTCTTACTCCGCCGGTTGCATTCTATGATTTGTATGACATGCGTTGCGATGCGATTAAGTTCACCTATAGGCTGTCGTGATAAGGTATCGGCTACTACGTTGTTTGCCCCATGTTTGCTGTATTTCGCAATTGTACCGCTGCCACCCTAAAACCCATATGACTAATCTTTCGGTCGAATTATCCATAGAGTTAAGCCGTTTCAATGGTAGGTGCTCTGTCATGATGGTAAATAAGCAACCTTTTTCTGCAGTTGCATACTTCTTTTCTGCTGCTTAAATAACGCGCTGCTCGTAGCCGGTAAGTTATAGTCGATTTTTCGGCATAGAATATTCATTAGGTACCAGTTAGCTGTTCACATGGCGCAACTCTTGCGCGTCATAGTGATCGGGGTAATGTACAGACTTCTCGCTAGTTCAATTGTCCTGTTGGCAATTGGATGCAGCATACCGGAGTCTGAATATTCGGTCATCTTTCTTGACAATTTTGTGTTCTACAATCTCCGTGACTTCATGTGAGCTCGCAACTTTTGGCAATTCTTCTTGTAAAAATTGTTCGATTTGCTGTAACTGAATGCCTATGATCGTTCTTGGCTTAATAGTTACTTCTTTCGTAATTGTAGTAAATTTTAGTTTCTCAGTTGTGAGGCCGTACTTGGGTTCGGGTGTCCATATTGTGTCGACACTCGACTCATAAATTTTTGAATCTCTCGGTGGTGCTCCTAATCAACGAGGTGCAAATTTCTCCAAACAAATAAGCGAAGGCCTTGCGAAAATTATAGCTAGCTAACATCGATTCTGTTGGCTCATGCATAAAAACGAAACGGATGAGAGCTGTCTTATTTCCAAATTGTATGCGACATGTAAAAGCGTTGTCGGGAAGATATTCGCTCGATAACTTGTTCTCTTATACCTTTGTTCAAGTTGTCATACAAAAGTTGCCGCTAGGAAGCTAACGGTCGCACCAATGCCAACTGTGACTGTGACCCGTTTCCATGGGATATCACTATTTTGCTACCGTGGACTGCTGTAGGGCTATCGATTTCCTGACTTCACTGTAGCTAAGCAGTCTTCTTCGTAGTCGGAAGTATATCTTTACGTTGGCTCCGTAATTTATTCGGTGCTGCATAAGATTTCTTTCTGGTCCTGTAGGCCGGCATGGACCCCGACTCTACCAGATCAATGATCAGCCTCGAAGTGTAACGCTTTCGAATGTTCTGAGAAAGATCATAGGCAAATTCTGAGCAAATATCTACACTGTTAGTGACACTATAGAGGCTTTTTGAAAATTGCATGTTATAGCGGTCAGAACTAGAACGCAGTTGTTATACGATGAGTTTCCAACTTTGCGGTGTTTGTATCCTAAAAAGGTTCCATAGGAGAAAGTTTTCGAACTTGTTGCAACTGGGAATTGATTTTCTGACGAAGATTCACGGGGGGTTTTTGTTTCGGAGTCGATAGATTTTGTAATGCTGAAAATTAGGCTTGGGGTTCTTCTGATATGGGATTCTGCGTTGTATTTCGGTGATGTGTATAATTTTCTCATTGTCGAAATTGATGTAGTGCCTGTGTGGTAGTAGTGTCTAATGTTTTATCTGAGCAGTGCGATACAGGGATTCCTAATAATCTACTGTAGTGTTGAGTGTGTATTCACTTTCCTAACCTGAGCTGCACGGCTATTTCCGCCAAGACTAGCACCTTTTTTTTATTTAATGAAAGATATTCGGCAAAGAGCGTCGCTGTTTTTCACGAGAACTCATGGAGAGCCCAAAAATAACCTTGAAATCTTGCTGTCTACTTAATCCAAACGCTACGTTCAAATTAAGTCAGCTTAATTTAATCGGACAAATCTTCCACCAAATGGACTTATTTTTCACACCAAGAATAAAAGCTTTATTGAAGATTAAAAATTAAAATTAACTTAAACCAATTAAGAATTATTCTAAAATCCCATATAAATAAATTTTGGTTTATATTTAGACTGTTCAGCAAAAATGCTTTGGCCAGAGGTGCCAATTAAACTGTGTCACAAAAAAATGAAATGTAAGAAGAAAATGCAATTGAAAATCCAAACAAAGCAACGACATACTTTAAATGTTTTGAAATGCATTCTACAAGTCAAAAAGAGTTGCCAAGAGAAGTCTGTGCATTACATATTACAAAATAGAAGAGGGAAGGCAAATATATACGAAAAATTCAAAACAAAGATAAACATATTAATTTGCATGGAAACTGAGCATATAGTTAAGAAGTAAGAAAGTTATATTCGGCAGAGAATCTCGCATGCCCACCCCAATGCTTTCTTTACTCTTCTAGTTCTAGTTCTAGATACCCGTATCGCTCGTATTATTAAGAAAAAAGTTATCGCGGTGTCCACCATATTCATTTTAGAATTAACCCATTTTAAGGCATATCTTCATTCATATCTTCATTTGAGGAATGTACAAAGTAGTTTTACCCATTCTGTCTTGTTTGTCTTGCGATAAATAATGATAAAATCTCAACATATTAAAAAAAGTTAAATTTAATCACTTGCAACTTCATGTGGGTAAGGGCGATGCTCTACGTTTTTGCAAGTAAAAAGTAGAGTGTTGCGTAAAGTTAATGTGGAAAATTTCTGCCGTCTAACTTTTAACATTTTTGAGAAACGAGTAAAAACCTAAAAATTTTTGTTAAGAAAAACGGAATTGCGTTCAGTTTACGCTCCATTGTACCCTTGCATTCTGTCCTATTCGTCTCGTTCTCAACATCATTCTGCGTGCAAGAACTTCCAACGTTTCCACCAATTTGGGATTGACATCTTAATTTTTGCGACCAGGAGAGTGCCAACAACAAACATCACACACAGACGGACTTAATCAATTCAGACATTAATGCTTATCAAGAATATATATACTTTATTGAGTCTCTGAAGCTTCCTTTTGGGTGTTATATATATTATGGAAAAAAACAAAATGAGTACACCGCCATCTTACAGTAGTAGGTATAAAAACAATGCATGAATATATTGAATTTAATAAATACATTAACATATAGGTATCATATTTGAAAATGTATAGCTAAACAAGGAAAGAACAAAAAAAATAACATAAATATAAACCGTCTCATTAAAAGAATTTAATTTTATTATATTTTTAATACTTCTAGAACGCTGTTTGGATTGATATTGGTCTAGCGAAATATAAATGAGTAAAGGGCTGTAATCCTAGTTTGATTCCTGCATTTTTTGTTTTTTACTAAATGCAAACGTAGCATATTCATAAGCATGCCACTTGGTTTTGTCGTTCCTTTCTTTGTGTTATTTTTCTGGATGCCCGCTATGCTACGCACACACTATATCGGGCATACACTACATTAGATTTATTGTTCGCGATGTATATTCAGCCCATTCGAGCCCATTTCCACTTGCTGGCGGTGGGCTGCCTTGAAGTTTCCCTGTCTGCAGCAGTCGATTGTCCTTATACAACGGCGACCAGATGTAGAGCAAAAGGGGACTTATTCATTGGGACAATTACATTGATTGTGTCATTCTTGGGCACAACTTCTGCATGCACTAGCCGCATTGATTTGAGTTTCGGGAGGCCCTATATTCAACTCTCGGGCAAGATTAATTTGTCGTTTGCGTCGACGTTCACGAGTTCCATGTTGTATGTCTCTGGTCGGTTCTCGGATGTTTTCACGTGTCGTCGTTCCTGTTAATATCGCTTCTAAGTCACCACAAAGTTCTATAAGGTCTGACAAGCTTCTAAAGTCCCGGCGATATATGTATCAGAGATAGTTTGGTTGCGCATTTACATAAATGGAATCTAACTTTCGCTTTTTAATTAGTGTGGAGTGTCTCATCAACCTTTCCATCGACAGCGCATAATCTCTTCGTTTGGAGCATTTCTATCATCTGCTAGCTTCTCAGCTCATTCGATGAAAGCCAATGTTTCACGATTTCCGATAAAATTAACTCCCCAACCTCGTATTATTTCGCTGACAGATTTGGAATCGGCTGCTATAGGTGTCATTTGATATATTCCATGTGTTGATATTAAATTTTGATTTTGGGGCTATATTCATTGATAAACGATAAACTATGGTACTGGATAGATGATGTTGGCTGCTGAACTCCGTTCATAGACATACCGTTCTCGTCGTCGACCAATAATGAAATGAATACCATGATTGCTAAGAAGCAGGGCAGGTTTGGGCAGATGTACTAATGTGGGACCAACTACCCGCATTATCGCTAGTCAAAGTCTACCTGATATACTTTATTAGCCAGCAGTAGAGTCTAGCGTGAGATATTTATAGGATCTAACCACCATTGACAATGGACCCTACATTATAATCAACAGCTCTGCTCTCAGAAAAAAAAGAAAAAAAACCAAAACAATTTACATCTAAAATATACATTATTTTTGACCGCCAAACACAACGATATAGTCTTCTTGCTTATTGTATGAAGTGCACTATAAGCTACAATAACAATGTAAAGGAGAAAATAGGAAAATTGAAGGCAAACAGCAACAAAGAAGGTAACTAGACTAGTATGAACCTCCAACTCAATACTAAGTACGTAGTTAACTTCATTATTGTCGGCAAAGTTGGAAACCTACGTTTGTAAATGAGATAAAAGCAGCTAAATTGTCGCAACTCCTTAGGCAGACAATTGTTAGTTCTTATAACTCTTACCTGGAAGGATTTTTCCAAAGAGTATCTAACTCGTGGAATCAACAAAAAAGTATTGCGAACTGACTTACTAACTGACTGCGGCTCCTGCCGTAGGATAATGTTATACAGGTTGAGGAGAAGTCTGACTTAATAAAATTACCGAAAGAACCTAAAAAACAACATAAGCTAAGCTATGGTCATACCCCCTAAAGGACGTGTTCGTGAAACTATAAATTTCTAGGCGTAAAATATTATAAGTGGCATAATTAGCTCCCTGGCCTCTCTAATATTGAGATGAATGGGCATATAGACATTCAAAGAATAAAACTTTCGAGAGCGCAGGGAATTTATGTCTGCATCAAAACGTCACTTACTATCGATAATCACCCCCTGGCATTTCATGCTATTTACAATTTCAACATCTAACAAGATTCGGATGTACATTCGGAGGTTGACACGTTATCGCAAATGTTCAAGCCAAATTCATCTCAAGTTCATTCGTAGCCATCCAAATTATCAACATTCTCCGCAAATAAAATCTGCAAATCAACAGCAAATGGGCATGTCTTACGGTGTAAGCTTAAACATATTAAAAAAATCATTTATATATGCCATGAAGAGCAAATAGCCAGTGATGGAGCCCTGAGGCACACAGCTGGGCATCTTTAACCACTCAGACCTGACAGCATCCACAGATACAAATTGTAATCGATCTGATAGCTACGATTCTATCATAGTAGTAACTGCCTTTGAAAAATCAAAGTCATGTACGAGTTTATAAGTCAAAAGTATATGCGACACTCCATCAAAGGCCTTAGTTAGATCCAGCGACAATAACACCGAGATGTGCTTATTACTTACTGCGTGCGGCAACTAGTAGTTTACACTCTGACGTCTCTACTTCAATAAATAAGATTTCCGTCACCCCATTAACCTACCCACAACAGAACAGAAAAGCTGAGCAACACCAGAAGTGACGACAATTACCCTGGATTGACAAGAATCCAGCGCCACCCGTAGGATACGACCAGAGGGATAGCAACTGAACCAAATCAAATTGTTCGAAAAACCAAGGCGATATATAATGAAATCTTCGTTGCTATAAAGTAACCTTCTGTTTCAAAAAATATGTTACTATATTTCAGTCAATTCCAGGTACGTTCGAGGTCGATATATGCGTGATTGATTAAATTTGAATACTTTCCATGCAACGGCTTTGAATTAAAATTTTGCATTACGTTTTGGTGATTGATTGGATATGGCTATTGTTTTTTGGGTTTTAACTATCATCAGTGTTTAATACGGATATTGAGGGTTAACCTGCGGGTCCAAAATATTTAATAAGGTCCTGAAAAATTTGAATATATTATAATCCTCTCTCTCCGAGCTTCCTTCGGATTCCTTCCGTTGATCATCATCATTGTCTTTGTTTTTTTTGTGTAAATCGTTAGGTATACCTGCGATCAGGATAGAGTTCCAAATATACAAGTTAATTTTGGATATGTATTTATTGCGTGTATGAGATTTCGAGCTTTTGGTTTATTTTTACATATTGTTACGAAATTCTTTTCTTGATACGCGTCGTACCACTAGATCGCAGATCTTTTTAAGAGAAACACACTTACTCGTTTTCACTTCAAGATTCGTTTATTTACAATCAATTTGCTTAAGGGTAGGATTATTTACAATCTATTTCAGCAACACTCTCCGCTAATCTTTTTGTCGGCAGGCAGCTGCATGGCACGGCTCGAATGTGCACTTGGTTTTTCCCCCTCTAGGAAATTTATTTTATGGGAAAATCAGTTAGTTGGAATGAACTGGATTTGGAATTTCCGTAACAATATCTTATAAGTTCGGGCTATGAAATCCTTTCGAATCTCGTTCTTTTGATTAGTATGATCAATTATAATGTGACAGAAGTGTGTAATGTAATAGATCACCTTCCGCTGCAGCATAGCATTATGAGGAAATATATTTACCTTTTACTGGATGACTTCCTTCTTAAGAATGAAAGCTTAAATTTAATTTCATAAAATTTAACGAGCACCATGTAACCAAATTATTTATGTTAGTTTGAAGCTGATACGAGTGCGCTGCCATGGAGAGGGAAGAAACCAATTTAAGATCGTCAGCGTACATTAAGATTTGACTGGATTTAATCACCGGGCCACGAGAGCCACAAAAAGAAGGCTTGAAAACATGTCAAGTAAACTCTAAGAGATTCGCGACAGTAGATCTTCCTTTCCGAAAGCCATGTTGGAATGGAGAAATATAAGATTTATTAGCAAAACTTAGATGTT
>KK500314.1:20921-65451 GCA_000688715.1 Glossina pallidipes
CATTAATGGGGAAATGACCCCACCCATGTTTGCTATTAATTATTTATTTATTAGGTGTTCTTGTTGTGCAGTCGCATTGAATGTGAGCGCTGCGTACAATGATGCAACGACACCATATTAATGATGTTTCCTTAATTAAGCTGCATACAAAGGCTTTTTTACAGAGAACAAAACAAAAAACACAGAAATCCCCATTTATGGATGAAGATTGCAGACATATTTAATGAGGTTAAAAATTGTCTTCTGAATTTTAAATTTGTTTAATCCATTTAAAAATATTTTCTCAATCCAAAAACAAAAGAATAATATTTGTATACAATTGAGTTTGCGTTAAGATCTTACAACCAAATACATATGAGAAAATTTTCGGCAATTTGTCACCATTTTTGTTTGTTTTGTCTTTTCCTACTCAAATCAATTTCCAGTCGTTTTTGTTTTGTTCTCATCGGTAGAAAAATTTTCAGGCTTTTAGCTGATGTACAGCATCTTGAAATACACTTTTTTGTTTTGTTTTAAACTTTATTTTTATATAATTTAAAATTAATTAATTTCGAGATTATCTGCATCAAACTTTCGCAAATTTTTCTTTTCTTAAACGTTAAACGTTTTTCTTTTTCGGTTGGAGAATCTCCAAAAACAAATTAAATCTTTCAGTCAATATATGCATAAAATGAAAGTAAAAGTTTCCTTCATAGATTTTTAAAATTAATCAATTTTCTTTTAAAATCTTCTTTTTAAGGATTACAAAAAATAAAATAGCAACCGATTTATCCACGCTCTTCTCAATCTTTTTTCTTTCTTTTCCTATCTTACTCTTCTATATAATTTGCAATTTTACGTAATGATTAATGAGATTTGTTCGTTCTTCTTGATGGCATCATGTTTTCATTAACATCATCGTTTATGATTAGAGGGAGACTCACAATTAAGTTCCAAAAACAATTGTTAATATTTAATATTTCTATATATAATCTTTCTTTCCAATAAATGCTTAAAATATACCTTTGTTTTACAATTGTTCAAACATATAATCATTTATAAGTGTGCTTTTTACCAAACTTTTTTTTAATTTTTTTTCCCATCGCTTTTAGCTTCACATTTTATAAATTCGCCAACAAAATGCTTGCTCCATGCTTACCGCTACCCTTCTATTTTTCTTTTTTGTCATTTCCATCCTCTATCTCCCGTCTTAAAATTTTGACATTAGCGCGCGAGGATCACAATCCTTTTTGCTGTACGTGATTGCATTCATGTTTTACAAACAAAGAGATGAAACATACCTAGTCAGTGCTCTACTTTTTTATGTTCTGCTGAGCCATAGTTATAACATTGTTCTGTTCTATTCGTTTTCTTTTTCACTTTTCGAGCATTTTTTTTTTTTTTGCATGTTACGACACAATGTTTCGCGTACTTCACATTTTTCTCAAAGTTCTTTAAATATTTCAGCTGCGTACATTGGGTATTTATACTCGCTACTAAGTGTGAACCCATTTGCTGCTATATGCTGGATTGCTGATAGCTCATCAACTGTACCCTAGCAGCAATTTTTCTCAAATGGAGCGTTATTCACGAAGCTATTCGCTTATGATGAAAATGGGTGGGAGGTGAGTATTCGGTTTTGTTACAAAAAGGTGTTTTCGTTTTTTCCCGCAGCCAAAATTTTTCATTAAAAACGTCTGGAACGTCTTCGAGTATTTATTGCGCTTACCACCGATGTGCTTTTTAATTCACGTTGTTTGTTGTTTTTATTGCATTTGTTAACATTTCTTCGTTTCGTTAGGTACATTCTAGTAGCCTTCCTTGTGGCCAACTGCCTTACATAACACACATTTGTATTTTCGGTGCGAATGCTTACAAGCAAAATGTATAAGACACAAAATCATCGCGGATACTTTGAACAGCATACCAGCAACGTCTTGCATTGAATTCTCCAGCTAGAATCACATTCTGTTCACCGTTAAGAAAGTCACATAACCTCTGAATCTCATCACGGAATGTGATTGTACATCCAGAGTGGGTGGAAAATAGAATGGTGCTATGAAAAGATTCGGTTTAAAGTTCATGGTTTTGATGATGATAATGTCAACAGCAGAGTTATAGGGGATACGTCTGAAATTGACACTTTTCTTAACTAATATACTAACACCACCGTAGCCATCATTTCGGCATTTGTTGGCCGAAGTGTAATTCGAAACTTTAACTTCAACACAGTTTTCATCTTTCAGAGAGACTTCACTTAAGATACAGAAATCAATCTTGTTTGAATTCAAATAAAAATCCAAAAACGACAGGTTACGTCGAACACTTTGCATATTGTTTTGTAAAAAGGACATTGTATTTAAACTTGAGAAGGAACCCCGGCGGATTTATTCGAAGTGCTGGGTATTTGAACAGGGTGAGAATTGGTATAGACAGATATTTTTTCTTCAAACTCTTTAATAATATAACAGTAATAATAAAATATGAGGAATTATCGGACGTATACTTTCTTTAATTGCAGATGCCGAAGACTTGTTCCAGATAGTTAGGGGGTGAACTGAGAGAAGGTTTCGTGGATGAACTGAGAGGAGATTTGGAAAGAGTCGATTTCCTTTTGACGACGGCATTAAATTTATTCTTGGCTAAAATTTTATTGGCATTTTTATCGTCATCCTTACTCGAGATGGCAGACGCATTCCGCAATGGAGGAAAGTTGTCCTCGTAGGAGATTTCGTCAAGACATTGGAAGTAATTTGACGAAAGCCACTTTTTTACCCCTTTATAAAAGAGATTTTTAGCTGCCATGATTTTATTGATATTTAATTCAAGCTCTCTGTTCGGACAACACTTTTTGAGAGTGTTGTGCTCATCAGAACCACAGGATAAACACTTCATGTTCTCACAGTTCGCACACTTCGGAGACTGCCCATAGTTCAGACATCTGCTCTCCTTAGCCTTGCAGAATTTAGAAACATGACCGTATCTACCACACTTAAAGCATTGCTTTAATGTTGGTGTAAAGTGCTCAACCGGCAGATGACAATAATTGAATTTAATTGACTTAGGGAGGAGTTTCCCTTTAAAGCCGATTTTGATGCTGGTTGTGGGAATCTACCCATCTTTGTTGTTGGGATTTCTTCTTTGAAAACGGACAGCAGACTTAATCGGAATATCGGATACAGCATTTTTATTTATATCGTCTACACTGTATATGCACGGGACTTTTCGAATGACTCCGAATCTCGCAGTGACCGACCTCGGTATGTATGCTTTTAAATTCTTTTTACTGATATCGTTATTTGTGAAAAAATTGTTAGCATTGGCATCAGAGTTAAATAGCAGTTTGGCTCTGCCCCTGCTAACAACCTTTAGTTCCTGCAAGCCGTACATGGTGAAATGCTTCAAGTAATCATAAAAAAAGAGATTGGAATTGATGCTCGCACGATTTCCTTCAGCGTGTGCACATATTTCAACAAAAAAATTGCACTTCAGCAACTCGCATAGATTGATCTCGTGATTTGGGGCGGCTGTGGCACCTAAATCAGAGGGCTTGTCGACTACCTGTTTACTAGGCACAATTGAAACATTAGATTCTCCAATAGTAGATAAAAGATTATTATTCTCACCCATCCTCAATCTCTTGGTGTGCCCAAGTGCATTCATGTCGAAATAGTCCCTGTCAGTAGTTATAAGATCAGACCCGGTCTCTACAGGGAGGCAAGCTGGATTTGTATTGCTTGTTATCACGGAGAAAAAAACAAAAAATTAGAATGAGAAAAGGAAAAAAAAATTAAAATATGTTTCTTTTGATTTTTTTTTCACTTTCTTCTTCTTCCTACTCTCCTATTTCTCCTTTAAAAATTATTTGTATTTTTCTTTACTCTACTTGTCGTCCCCTTTCCCATGATTTCTAATGGGACACTTCAAAACTGGGTCCAGCGACCCAATGAATTTTGGTTTGTCCATTGTTTCACTTTCGTCAATAGATCAAGTAAAAGCGGAAATGTAAATATGTCGTCAACAGCGAGTAAAAAATTTATTACATGTTCTTTAGTTCTCACCTTTTTTATCTTTAAAATCATTGATCTTTGTGAAACTTTATGGAAAAATACAACACGAGCATTTGAATATACATTTTCTAAACGTTTTCAAAAACATCTCGTAACTCAACCAACAATCAAAAACTCCCGATTACTCTCTTCAGGATAACCGAGAGAGATTAACAACCCAACATTCTACAGGGGAAAAAGTAATTCAATCTTCTTATACCACAATATTGGGTATTGGGTAGGAGTGGCCAACTTTTCCCATATTTGTACGTATACTATAGCATCGTCCATAGTACTTGCTTTCAAATTTTTGTAGATTTTATTTTATTATTCTGCGTGCAAGGACTTCCAATGTTTCTCCAAAATTCGAAGGGGATAGCTTCATTTTTGCGGCCAAAAGAAGGTTTAGAACAGACACTACAATACGGACAGACGAACATGCTTAAACCGATTCATAATCAAGAAAATATATACCTTGTGGTGAAAAATATATACCAGAGCATAAGGTTCAATATTCTTGCTTTGTGGCAACAGTGATTTTGAAAGAGGTTGTGCAATATTCACCTTGAACACATTACATTTAGTCGGGTCTAAGGATGGTAGCTTTGTTTTACGAAAACGCTTAAGAGCAATGCCCGGATACTTAGGGTGGTCAAAATGCAAATATAACTAGTAGATTATGCACCGATTCTAAACAATTCCCGAGTTTATTTATTTATTTAGTCAGTTACACATGAAATTCAGCTACCCAAAATGTACAGCCGATTAGAGTAGACTGTTAGAAATAAAGTTAAGCTTTAGAGCTGACATCTATAAAAAAAATTAAAAAAACAATAAAAAACAAATTTATGTATAAAAAAAGGAAAAGGAAGCATGTACACTTCTAACATAGCGGCATACTCTCAGCCTATATAGATACAAGCTAGAAGCGAACCACAAAACCGATGTAAACGTTCAAAAGCTTGGCAAACAAAAATAGTAAACATAAGTAGTATGATTACGTATCATACGAAGCTCTGAAGATTGAAGGTTAACTTAAGTCCGCCATACGCATATTAAAGGGTAAGAATTAAAAAAAGGAAGTAAGAACTATATAAGTAAGAACTGAATTGAATGGGAATATCACATTTGAAATAATTTTGTTCAAATACTTGGAATGCATCAACTAACCGATTGGCAACGCCAATTTGAATTCGAAAAAAAGTATAGAGAAGAAGAAGATGATTTTCCCTTTCTTCTTCTTGACTGAACCGTGTTCGAGGGAAGACGTGAAAATAGTAAACAGAGTTCAGAGTGAGTGGATCACACGCTATGGGTGCCGAATTAGCGATATTTTATTAGAAGATCGTCCGCTTCCTCCGACGACCACTGACGATAGGTAGCTTGCGTTAAGTGTAGGAATGTTAAAGACGACAAGAAATTACTATTATTATTATAATTTAAGGCCAGTGAAATAAATTCTTAAACTAAAAAAAAAGGACATTGAGCACTAGCAACACAGGCTATAGGCTCTAATTTATAAGAGTACATTAGATATTGAACCTAGTAGTTTTAATAAAGTAATGTATTGTATCGACATTCTGCTCTGTAGCTTTTCCATGACATCATCCATAATTAGAGGTGCAGAAGCAGCATACTGCGCCGCTCGATCAGCGTGCTCATTTCCCTGTAAACCGATATGGCTTTGTACCCATAGCATTTTAACCTTTTCGCCGTGTGTTGTAATGATATTCGTTAATTTGTTGATGGTGCTCCATTTCGATGTCGAAGGATTCCGCATAGCTTTCAATACAGACAAACTGTCAGTAACAATGACGGTTTTGAGTTTTTCTTTATGGGAGAGGTTCGCAGCGTGAAGGATAGCTCTGACTTCGGCTGTGAAGGTTGATGCATTTTCATGAAATATGTGATTGAGAAGAACCTGTCCCCAAGCATCTACCACGGCATAAGCAGGTGGCAGGCCGGAAGATTTTGAGCCATCTTTGTATAAAACATTCCAACCGTTACTCTCCAATAGTTGGGTTTTTTCAGCAATTAAATTCCTGAAGACGTAATTTGGAGTGCTTAGCTAAGGAAATGTTCAATTCCTTTGCGACGTACAAACAATAGTCAATTGCAGATGGTGACTTTCGAATTTTCTTGACAATAACAATCTCTCTCACATCTTCACTAAGAATAGATTTGTTTGAATTAAGAAGCTTGGGAACTATTTTAGCTTTTAACTCATAAAGTCTATTTTCTAAAGCTGGGAGACCAGTTTCAATTATAATATTATTTATTGGCGTCAGCCGAAAAGCATAACAACTTGCCCTGAGGACTTGATGATAGACCAGTTTACGGATGTTGATATTATCATACTCAATCTTGCTCAATACAATCATTTTGGTAAGATAAGCAATAGTGTTAGTGTGCGCATTGCTTTTCCAGGCAACCTACTGTATGAAATTCACCCTTGTTAAAATGAAATATTTTAACCGAAGACAGTGTGTTTTCCAACGATAGTTGTTGTTGGAAAACGTGAGCCCAAGAATATGGAGGCTCTGCGTCTGTTTCGCACTGGTAAGGCATTAGTATGCATCAGATTTCCTGCATCACATCTTTATCTTCGACAAATGTGCATTTTTTTTGATTTTTGTATAGAAGAAGTGGAGATCTCTCGTCCAATATATTTGAGGATGTTGATTGCCTTCGCGATATTTTTTTCTTTTGTTAAAATATATACATCGTCCGTGTAGAGACAATATTCGATTCTCGTTACACGGCAAAGAACTTCACTAATTTCATTGAAAGCGATCTGGAAAAGCGTGACAGAAAGAGGACATGCTTGTGGAATGCCATTCATTAGCGGAAAGGAATCGGAGAGATGATTGTTAAGTCTAACTTTAAACCACCGATGCGACATGATTGATTTGATCTAATTGAAGAGTTTGGGTCCAACATTCCCTGATTTCAAGAGTCTTAAAATAACAAGGAGACGAACTCTTCTCAAATGCTTTTTCGAAATCAATTGAGAGAATTTTTACATGATTCCGTTCGCAAATTGTTTGCTTATAAAATAGTCAATTTGTAAAAGAGCGTCGATGCACCCCCTGCCCCGCTTGAAACCAAATTGTTGCCTTGCAATCAGGTTCTTGAACTCAAGAAACCAAGATAATCTAGATGCTTTTCTAATACTTTTGAGATGCAAGATAAAAGAGAGATTGGGCGATAATCCGATGCGGTGGAGACATTTTTTGACTTTGGAATTGGAACAACTGCTGCCAGTTTCCACATGCAGGGTATATGGCCAGTCAAAAACACCGTATTATATAAGTGCAGTAATTTATTTTTACTTGAATTAGACAGAGCACTGATCATGTGGTATGAGATGCGATCTACACTAGGTGTCCCCCCTTCGATTTGGAGACACAGCTTTCAACTTCTAAGGTTGGCACATCTGTCAATAGCATTTGAAAGAGAAATTGAAATGACTGGAAAAGTTGCTGTCAGAGAAGTATTCGCACCACACTCTTCCAAAATAATTAAAAGTCTCATCTCCGTGACTTACAGTTCCATTGGGGGAATAAATTATAGAGATCTTGCTGAAAAAACGATTACAAAGGTGGGATATGGAGTGAAAGCACTGTAAATTTCATGTCTAAGATTATTTGTATCGCTACGACTTGTATGTATGAGCTTAAATTTATACGTTTCTAAGGTATATTTGATTTTATAAAAACACCAACTCCTTGTTTGGAATAGGAATTTTGAGCAGCATTCGTGAAGTGTCCAGTATAAGATTTGGGTGGAGTAGAATTAAAAGAACTTCTACAATGGGTCTCTTGAAGGGATATAAAGGTTGGATTAAAATCACCTATGAGTTCATTAAAATTATTAATAAGTCCCTTAATGTTCCATTGTAGAATTTTAAACTTTACTTTATTGTAGTGACATGGAAACGGAGTGGTAGGTGGATTAAGTTAGCATGTCAGCGTCTCCGTCGAAAATGTCGCTATAGGAGTTTTGCGTGAATAATTTGTGCTTACCAGCAGAATAATTTGTACTTAGATGGTTGCGTACATTTGATGTGCAACGAGTGGGTGCACGTGAATAATTTGAAATTGAGGGTTGATTAAGGAATGAAAGATTGGATTCATTACAACTTCTAATTTGCTGACTAGAGTTGAGAGCTGGTGATTCTGGGGAATTTCGTTTATTAAACTTTAGGGTACGTGTTGTTGTTTTAATTTTTTCAATATATGCTGTCGCTTTGATTTTTTCAATACTATCTTTGGCGGGCGATGGAACTGGTTTCGGAATATAATTTTTGGCTGATGGTAGAACTGGTTTTTCATTGGAAGGAGTTGGACTTAAAGGCTTATTAAGATCGATTTGCGAAGCGACAGCACCGTAGGTATTACTTGCTACAATAATTTTCTGTTTTGATTTTTAGAATTTCACGCATTCGAATAAAACGTGGGCATTGTTTGTCTAACGCCGAGTGTTGATCATTGCAATTTATGCAGAAAGTTAGCATAAGATGGAGCACTGTTGCACCTTTTTGTCGTATGACTCAGACGTTGGCAGTTTTCGCATCTCATGGGATTTGGAATGTAGAGTTCCACTTTACATTTATACCAAACCACATTGCGGTAACCGATAGCGATCAAAGATCATAATTATCCCTCCTGTAGGGGAGGAGGATTTTCCATCGTAAGATAGTTAATATAAGGAAGTTGAATTGTAACAAAAGAAGTTATTGATATTTTCATTCAGAGACGGAATATTATTAGCGCACGTTTAGAACGCCTGGAGTAGCCGCTGAGACTACCCCAGCATTATTTATCCGGATAGGAATTTTTCCGTAAACTAAAAAGTGAAAATATATAAATAAATAAATATCATCCTCACATTTTATTAAGTGCACCCTGGACGAACTGAAAAGCTCGTGGTTATAGCTACAGTGACTACATTTTATGCATGAATGATAAACTTACCTTAAACCTAAGTTTCTCCGGTGAAGGTAAGGCTAAAAGAATTTATAAGGCCAAAACACACAAATAGGTTTTGAAATGGTTCTATTAAATCAACGCTACACCTGTCGCAACCAGGTCTTAAAACTAAGACATGGCAAAGTATTGGAGAAAGTTCCGACGAATGGAGATCAGGCTTTAGTTGTGTTTCTGTAAACGAATTGATAGATGACAGTTTTTCAGAAATATAACTTTCAATGTTTTGACACGATGTATGGTATCTTGACAGGTATATTGTATCTAGCTTTATGAGATGGATATCATTAAGGTCGAAGGATTGGATCTGTTCGAATTTGCAGTTGCACGTGAGGTGGAGCAAGACATGAAACATTCCATAACGTTAGGTTCTACGATAACTCTCAAAGCTCACCAAACAAAAGTAATACTTTTGACGGATAGGTAGAATGAAGAGACAGAAATCAATGTTAGTAAATTATAAACATTAAGCAAAAACTAATCAGTAAAGATATATACAAACGCAAGGAAAATCGCACGAAAGCAAAAAACAAAAAGCAGTATACTTAGAAAAAGGTAAGATCCAAAAAATAAAAGAAGCACCAAAGAAGATAATGCACGTTGCAGCAAAATTATTTTACAAAAATTGAAGGGGGTACAAAATTGAAGTTAACGTATTATTTTTCTTGTTTTCACAATTTTTACACTAATTTAAAAAATTGACACCAATTTAGTAATAAAATATACAAAAATTAGCAAAAAACCTTAGCATGCAATATAGAACATACCATCGCGTCGCATAGGGTTGTCAACCTAAAATGATTGGTGCGCAGTTAATACTATAGTTCATGTGGTCGCTATCGTAATTTTTTTACTATTGCAGTGTTTGCATTGTAGGTATTGTTGTCTTTATTTATATAACTAATTGTATGCTGTTTTAACTACGTTTGTTGTTCCTTTTATTGTTATTGCTGTTGGTGTTTTTGTTCTGCTCTCATCTTTTCTATAGCTGTTTGCTGCCGTCACTGTTGACAAATGAATGTAATCATTAATATTCTTGTTGCCGTTGTAGTTTTACATAATAAACCATCAAATCCTTCTCTATCACAAACTTTCTATTAATGGTAGGCACAGATCATATAAAGAGCACAAAAATTCGGATCGGAAAATTATTTCGATTCTAGTTGCGCATACGATCCGAATTGGATCAAGAGCCAACTTAGATAGTATTATATTTAGAGAGCAGTAGGACACTCTTCGCCAGTCACCACAACCCCGCAATCTGGCTCGTTTGCTGCAGCCCGAGCAATATAGAATGGTAGGGCCAGGCACCGACAGATGTCCGCCTAAAGTGTCTGTCTCGTTCTGTTCGGGTTATGTCATCGCGAGACTCATGGCAAAAGATTGCTCTCCTCATCAGGGCTAATAACACTTTAAACCAACCGACAATGTGTAGCGTACATATTACTGCAGCAAGCGTACGCATCTAAAATAAATCGAGTATCCATGTTGGCACGGTGAAGACGTAATATATCCGGATTTAATGTGTTTATTATTTTATCGTCATATTTTCTACGCAGAAAAATTTTTGTTTTCGAGTTTTTGGCCAAAAGAGAGGGACCCAGCTTGGTCTTCCATATAACATGTGCGGGTGACGAACCTTTTAATTTTCTGTATCCATCGTCATATTGAATTATGTCGTTTGTGAAATTATGATTTAAAACATTATTAGCTGTTATATTTCTATGGCATACATGTTTTCGTTGCAATGAAAAAACGTATTCCCTCAATAATTTTTGCAAGTCTTACAGTTTCAGTAATATAGTCATGGTTATATTTCATCCCATGTTTAAGATGTAACTGAATAACGTCTGCCTCTAAAAATGCCCTTGGACGTGAAGTGACAATATTATTTACCGAAATGAGAACATTGACAACAGCGCCGCGAATAGCACCCTGTCTCTCAAATCCTAAAGCAAAGGAGGAACGAAAGTCGTCCCTCGGTTTCGCCTCACAGCTCCTTCCGCTCTGAGGGGAGTGCTAGAGTAAGTTAGGCTAAGAGAATTAGGCTTAAACGAGGAAAAATGAGAGTAAGTTAGGAAATTAGACGAAGTTTTAGAAGTTTGAGTGCTAGAGTAAGTTAGATTAAATGAGTTGGTCACGAGGCGAGCAACATAGTAGACGTGTCAGTCGAGTTAGTGCGGTTAAAATGATAGTGGTGCTAGATAATTAGATTAAGAAAAGGGAACTTTGTGGAGTAGAGGAACGGAAAATAAATGAAACTGAATTAAAATAAATGAATCAAAGGCTTTAAAACGAAATCAATTTAATATAATTAATTAATGCTTAGAAAATGAAGACATTGGCGTAAGTGAGCTAATATCAAATGAAAAAGGTAAATAGATAATTCATCCGAAAACTAACAGAACACTTAAAACGAAAATTTTCTTGTGAAACTAAAACCTGGAGCCACTGAGCTACCCCAGCGCCAGGTTTTGGGTTAAAATAGCCCTCACAGCTATTATTACTAACTAAATGTTCCTCAATTTTCGTTAAATCTTGTGGGCATTCTGGAAATTCCAACCAATTTGCAAGGCATATTTTTGCCTTTTTTTGTTTTTAATTGCACTAAATAAGTAATTGCAAGAAGTAATAGTTGTTGTTTTCACAAGGAAATTTGGACGTTAGTTAGAAAACTTCCTTAACAATTTCCTCAATTCCTAATGTATTTTGGCGATTCAACTTTTCATCTTGATGAGCCAACTAGAATCCGCGACTACGTATACATATGACCATCGGTCCTTGCTTGTAATTATTCCACTTATTTAAACATCGTTTAGGCCTTTTTTAGTCACGCTTCTTGCTTAATCGATTTTGTATTATATTACGTTGTTGTTTCCTCTGGCTACCGTTTCCCCTAACGCGGTCCCCTTCAACAAATCTATGCGATAAAATTCGAAGACGACTGTTTCGAAAGTTTTTCTTCAGTTGAGATCCCAATATTTCTCTTCTCAAAGATCTTCCTCTATCCCATATCCGTTCCTCTTCCTGGTAGGAAAGCTCGCTATGTCTCAGACCGCGCTCTTCTGTGTTACGATTTTGTTAGTTTTATCGGTATTCTATGTTTTCCCTTTGTATAGCTCGTCGCTCTCTATCCCGTAATCGTTCGCTTTGCCGGTAAGAAACATTGCTGCGCATCAGAGCATGCTCTTCCGTGTTACGAATTTGTTCATTTCGTCTGTGTTCTTCCTTTTCCCTTTGTATAGCTCTCCGCTCACTATCTTGTGACCGTTCCCTTTCCTGGTAAAAAGGATTGCTACGTGTCAGAGCATGCTCTTCCATATTACGAATTTCGTCACGTTCTCTGTATTCAATGTTCTGCCTTGGTATGGCTCGCCTTTCAATATCTCTTACGCATTCATTTTTGCGATGAAGAAGATCAGCACGTCATCTTAGTTGCCCGATTTCTTGATAGGGAGTATCCGCTCGACGAGCTCTACATCGCAAAGAGCCTTGTGTTTGCTGCCGTGCTCGGAAATCTGCATCTAGTCTACGGCGTGATCTCCGAGGGCCGCTCTATGCGATGATTGCGTACTCGACGCATTCTGTATATATTTAATCGGCGACGTTGTGCTACGCTTCGACCCTTTATACGCGGCATAGTATTATGATAAAGAAAAATCAATCGCTTTAAAAGAATTAAACGCTGAAATTTACTAGCTGGGCTAGGCTAACTAAGATAATTAAACCGTAAAATTTAAAATACTCTAACGTAAAATTACCTCCCTTTTTATGTGTACTCCTTAACATTTTTTAAAATGCTTTGGCACCCCTAGTGCGCAAATCTATAATGGCATGAAATATTTGATTCTTCTCTTCGAACTCTTTGCTCAAAGATCACGATTCAGCTGACACGACTTCGGCAAATTCTTAGCTTATAAACGTTTTAATACTAAGCAGGAGTATCCCATTTTAAGCTGTTGTGTTATCAACATTTTACTTAAGCGCCAACTGCAAAAGCCAAGTACCAGAAATCTTTATTTCCAGCTAATATTTTCAAAACGTTTATTTAAGAGAGCTAGATAGTTCTAATGTCGTAGCCATACTTTGAACTTTCCTAAATAAAATATATTAGACCAGTTAAATAATAAGGCGTATGGTTGAATTCCCCAAAGTATTTCAATTATTTCAAAATAATACATCTCAGGTGTTTATTTCAAAAAGAAGAATATGTTTACAGGAGAATACATACACTTTTTTGCTCTTAAATATTAGATTTATAATGTAAACCTTATTTATAAAATTTAAGTGCTTAATTTTCATAAGAAACTTACAACGAAAGGTACTGTCAAAATAGATCTATGTAGTCCACGAACAAAAGTATTAATATGACGTTACTACTATGGAACTGAATAGTTGTACCCAAAATGTTCAAAAATTGTGGTACATGTTCGAAATTCACCGCAGTTAATTTTTATATCAAATCACTACTACAGATATATTTTCTTTATAAAATATTCAACTGAGCCTTTTCTGTCCTAAGCAACAACAATTTTCGGGAAATCCTTACATAGGGCAGAATCCAGGAAAAGCCTAAATGGTCAAAATTTTGTAGAGTGCAATTTTGTATGAAATTACTATTATGGGTCAATTTTCATCACCAGGTAATAAAAGTTAGACCTTTCTGCTTCACAATGGATCAATTTTCGCGAGAATCCTTATGAGACTGAAATCCAAAAATAGGCCGAGATAGTCCAAATTTAATACCATTGTGATACAGGGTATATCAAAGTATTATACCCTACATCCCTTGTGGTACACGACATATTAAATTAGTGCGGAAGTATGTAACATGCAGAGGGGTTAAGATAGACCTACCTTTTATTACCTCGATCGACTCAGAATTATAATCTGGATTGATCTGAGCCTGTCTCTCCGTCTGACGTCTATCTATGTAACTTTGTGTTCAAGCTACAGATCGCAGTTTTTGAGATATCTTAATGCAATTTTGTAGAGTAACGTGTTTTAACCCAACGAGAAACGCTATTGGAAATGGTTCGGATCGGTTTTTTGCCCTCTCCTCATATAGCGCCCTATTCTGAAAAGTTGTCATATGAGGAAAAATTGCTATTTTCAGAATTTCTCGTCAAAAGTGGCTAAGTGGTAGTATTTCGGCATTCGAAATTGGTGTGAACATTTATTTAATTTGGGACTAATACTCTCAACTTCTTGGATTCTACTCTCCAAGTCATTTTGCTTGATATTCGTATTAACGATATTGCGATAATAAGATAAGTCAACCGCATGGCGGTGCCCACGATATTTACTTTAGAAGAAACGCATTTTTAGACACGTAATGTATCTTCATTTGAGGAATGTATAAAATAATTCTAAGTATTCTGTCTTATTTACCTTATGATTTATAACCATAAAATCTCAAAGAGGTGAAAAAAAAGAAAATGTAATCACTTGTAACTTTGTGTGGGCATGGCTAGTCTTTTTTTATTTTTACAGGTAAATGTAGAAAATTTCAATCTGCTATCTTTCATAATTTGACAGCAGAGAGCAAAAACCAAAAATTTTTGCTTACTTGCTTAGTTTTGCATGGTTGCGTTCAGCTTACACCAATTGCCAATGGCCGATTGTGTCTATTATTGGATGTAAAGAGTGTTTTGTAAAATAAATATGGAAAATTTCAGCTCTCTAACTTTAATAGCTGCGCGCTTCTGTTCTGGCCAATTTGGCCTATTTCCAATACCGACCTGCTTGTAAAAACTTTCAATATTCCTACCAAATTTGAAGTCGATATCTTGAGTTTTTGCGATGAGCAGAGTGTCAACAACGCACAAGCGAACAGACATGGATTAATCAATTCGTAACTTCATGCTGATCTAGAATATATATAGTTTATAGGGTCTTTGAAGCTTGTTTTTGGGTGTTGCAAACAGTATGACGAAATTAATATATGCCCCACCCTCATTGCTGGGTATAAAAATAACTAAACTAGGTAAGGATTAATTATTCTACGACATCATTTTTTTAATAATAAAATATCTCCCCATATTTCTTAATATCAGAAACTTCACCAAAATTTATTAAACCTTCCTTCGTTGGTGTATATAAAAACGCGCAACTAACATAAATGCAGACGCACTCTCTAGAATAAAAACAAATCCCAAGACGCTCTAAGAGATGATACCCCCAATTATCGAAGAGGACAAAGAAAGAATAAAAACATTAGTAATGATGCGAAGCAAATTACCGCAAATGCAAAACGGTGAAACTAAGGATATACACAAAAATTTAATCAAACTATATAATTGTAAAGAAATATAAAAACTTGGTGTTATATTTGGAAAGGATTGCTATGGAGCTACGTGACGTGTAATGCTCGTTTGACTCTAACTGCTCGGCTTCAATGCGCCAAGTCTTTCCGTTTCTATGAATGCCAATAAAAATCGGCAAGAGACGGTCCCTATATTTCTATTTAGAAGGCGGGTTGAACGCCTAGCGAATTAAACGCTTAAGTTTGAGTTGTGTAAAACAACTAGTTTTCTTTATTTTCTCCACCTGTTTTTATACAATAATTTTACCAATAAAATTAATGCTAGCCTAAACATAATTATTTTAATTGGGGCGCCTGGCATCGTATTGCATTTCGTAATGCAATACTTAGCTAGTTGAAGTGCGACAAAATTATTATTTTATTTTTCCCACAGAATTATGCAGATTCAGCATAATTCTGCGCTTCAAAGTGGATGCATATGTCGATATACGATCACACTACATAATACATAGGAACAAACCACCACCGTTCAAGCAAAATAATATTACATTTACTCTATTTCATGTACAAATAAACTAAATTACAAGACAATCGCTTAATTTTCAAATAAGCAATTTTCCCAAAAATTCAAGACAAAATTACAAGTAAATATTATTACACACTAACCTAACACAATTAGCAAGAGTAATAGTCAACACAGAAGTCTAAAAGATGGCACTTAACATACTAAGGCAATATTACAAAATTGACCCACTTAATGTTAACAGTCTCATATTTGATAAGCAATGTTCTGTGCATTTACACGTTCATTTCTAGCTAATTACTGTTGCTCCTACCTGAGTGGGTAACAGAAACAGGCGCGCTGCGACGCGCTTCAGTGTAGTAATATATCTCATATAGTCTAGCGCCACTACATAAGGTCTTCTTATCCATATAAACTAAAGTAGTCGAGGAAAGCAACATTGATAACATTTTTTTGTTGTTGTGTTATACATTTGTATTGTACGTCAGTTTACCATTTTTTATAAATTTATTTCATTAGTTAAGAACTGCTAATATAAGATAATTTTAATCTTATTAATGCTATTAATAAGATTTTTTTTGACTCGCACATTAATTTTGTAAAAAACTAATTTTGCAATTTTTGCACTTATTTACCTTTTTCTTTGCCTTTGATATTATTATAAGTCATTTAATGAAGCTAGAAGAAAACCAATGTCTTGCTCAACACATGCGATAAGACACATATCCATTTTGTAGTTGGGAACAGTTACGATCAGGAGATATCGAAATTGCTGTCTTAGCGTCTGAGCACTGTGCCAGATTAGCAAAGTCTTCATTGTTTGAACTTTATCAATTGATTCTGGTTCTACTGCCATTTATATCAAATTATATAATCCTTAACAGGTTCATGTGTTTGTGCTATTCGCAAAAATAAATTTAAACTAAAATTTTCATTGAACTGTTGAGTTTTAACACTGTATTTTTTATTTTTTTTTTTTAATAGGAAAACCATCCATTAAAGTCTTGCACTCATTTGATGCAGCGCTCATTTCGTGCAGCGCAAGACTTTAACCCGCTTAAAACCACCTATTCTGCAAAAGTATAACTTCAGAGGAATAGGGAGATAGCAGCACTATCTATGAGCCTATGTGGACGCTTTTCGTGTCTTTGTTTCTTACCGTTCCCATCTTTCTTGAAGGTGCACTATTATTGTCACGAGATTGTCGGAGAGAACAATCTCACCAATCTCCGTCTGCAGTTTCTTTCGTTCGCCGTTGCATTTCGGACACACAAAGACGACATGCTCAGCGTCTTCGGTGCAATTATAAAAGCTACAAAATGGGCCCTGCTCAAATTTATACCTGCACAAATACGCTCGGAAAAAGCCTTGGCCACTTAATAATTGAGTTATGTAGAAGTCTACCTCACCGTGTCTGGTAAGAGTCGATGCGGCGTCTGCCTTTGTTCGCTCTACTCCAGCGACTATGCCATTCCTCTACTAAACAGAGTTATGCTTGTCGTATAGCCTCGTCAGCCCATATATTTCGCAGTTCGGCTTTGTATACGCCTTACTTACCTCCATTTAGGGCCTTGCGTGTTTGGTAGCAGTCGCACTAACACCTTTGTTGCTTCCACTAGTCTTCCACCTCTGCAGCCGATCGTGACTCCTAGATATATTATGGCGTCTTGAGAGCACATGTCGGTGTCGCCTTATTTAAATGTGATTTTTTCCAACTTCTTCCTTGAGGTTGTTGGCGCTGCTTTTGTGGTTTCTTCAGCTAGTTTTAAATAGACTGATTGAAGCCAACTCTTGAATATTTTGATCATGTTATTTTTAAGAACGGAGATTTCCTCTAGCGTCTTTGCTACGTCTGTTATTGCAATATCATCAGCAAAACGCTATTGAAACTCCCTTTGGAAGGGGTAATCTCAAAATGTTGTCATACAGAATATTCCACAATTTGGAGCCTAGAACTGAACCCTGGAGTACCCGTCCGGTAACCAATCGTTCGCTACATGCTTCTTCCGTTTTTATCGGAGTTTTCTGCGTGAAAAGTAGTTAGCCATGATATTGAGGAAATGATATGGAACTCCTTTTTCTTGAGGACAGCTATGATGTGATTTGCCGAATTAAACACATTTTTAATGTCTAATGTTATAACTATCTAGTATCTGTTTTTGCCTACGGCCCAACGCTTCCCCCTATGGGGGAAGCTGCAACATTTGTGATCATTCTTGCTGCATCTACCGCGCTCCTCTTTCTCCTACCATCAAATTGGCAGGTCGACTAGCGGTTTGCCATTTCCAGGGATTCTAATGCGGGGTGACTAATTCTACTTCTAAATTTCTCGTACGCTTGGTCTATCAAGACCAACAGGTAAATAGATCCGCACGCTGTTGGTTCATGCGGTGGCCTATATTAAGTCGACAGTAGCACGAGCGTTGTATATTTCCACTTCTTCGAAAAAATTTGTTGAGCTTAGTTAGAACTGCCTGTTTCATAACGCAGCTGAGGATACCATGGGGACCCATTTGCCTTGCGATACTGATAATTTCCTGGAAACTATGGGTAAGTAACAAAAACAAAAATATCAAAATGCGTGGCTGTTAATCCCTAATTAGCAATATGCTAACCTTAGCAAGTAGTACTTCAGAAATAAGGGTAGGTAACAAAACATATAGATCATTTTGTATGCGCCTATAAAAGTAAATATATTAGAATGCAAGTCAGTTATCCCAACAAAAATTCAATGTGCATTCCTTAATTAATTAACAAGTAGGCACGTTGTGCGAACATTTGAAACATGTTTATAAAGAGAAGATTTTTACACATGTTTATACCATTCGTACGCTAAGGAGACGATCGACGAAGAGATACCTATACTTTGACGTGTAACTTAACGGACGAATCGTATAGCCACACCAACGGCTTTTACAATTTACTTATTTACGGGTGATAGATTTTTCGTACTATAGGCGGACAATTACAAGGACAGATTTGTTATTAATAAGGAAGCAAAACGCTTGTTGTAAATTGTTGGGCAAAAAACGGGGCATTTCATCATATTTAATAATGATGTAAACTTACTTGCACAAGCAAACCCAACGAAAACGCTATTTAACGAAATACATTGTGACTCACCGATATTGGTGCGTTTTCAACATAAGTTGACCAAACCTTTTTCGGGTGTGAAGTTTAGGCATGAAAAAAAACTAGTTACAGACACAACTGACACAAATGATAAAAGAGAAATTATTACTGCAGAACACAACAGGACCCACCGCACTCCTCAAGTGAACTTTAAACAAATCCTCTATTTATTTTTTTTCACCACGAAAACGGAGAAAAGAGCGAAGGAATTTCTGACGAATTGTCAAATTTGTTCATAATCAAAATACAATCGGTGTCCCACAAAACATCAGATAGCTGAACTAGACACTTTCTTACATGCATCGGTAAATTTTGAAAATTTGCTGTAGTTCAACCACAACAATAGGGGATGTTAAGCTTCTATTTCTCTAACTATTAAACCTTTTTCCGGTACAGCAACTATATACTGCAACAATGAAAAAGCGTTCAATTCGAGCTGCATAAGGTCGACAATGAAAAGTCACTTCATTATTGACATTGTGAATGCTCGGCGACTGCACAGTATTTCAAATGGCCAGGTTGAGAAACTTCACAATACTTCGACGGAAAATGCTCGCTATCTAAAACTTGACAGGTGCTTAGAGGATATGGAAGTTATACTCACTATTAAGTATAACAAGTCAGTACATATAGTAACTGGAAAAAACCTATTTCAAAGTGCTCAGCGGAAAGATATAGCACTACGTAATGAAAGTCGCCAAAATCAAGCATACGAAATAAGAGAAAAAGTTTTGATTAAAACCAACAAGCGTTAAGCCAATAAACTTTCCCCATTGTAATAGAAGGAAGTGACGGTACTTATACGAGGAAGTAGGATCCATAAGGACAATCTGGGATCCTAAACTTCACTTTGACTCCCTGTTCAATTCATTTTTATTTATTTTATGATTATTTTCGGATTCATAAGCATAGTGGAATTTTTAACAGCTAAAAATTTAATTTATTCGGACGCAAACTACAATTAAATATGTGACGCGGTTTTAATTATACGGCAAGAACATGGTTACTCGAAACATATGACAAACTTGAAAATATACTCAGATTTGAAGGATGAAACAGCTAAGTTATCTCACCTATTTCCCAAGTCGCATATGAAGGAAACCGTCATAGTAGACCTTGATAAAATTAATAGACTTGCACCATAAGCAAAAACGTGGGTTGAATGCTTTAGGAATAATACTAAAATATAGTACGGAAACCCTAGATTACGACAATTTTGAAAGATTGGTGAACACTGAGGAGCAAATTATCAAAGAACAAGATAGATAAATCAACATAAATACCGCAGTACCGCAAAGGGTGAATCAAATTCTGTCAGTAGAGAAAAGGGGGAAAATAATACTGAAAACCTCTTAAAATTGTTAGTGGCAAGGAAACGAGCGATAATTGCCAACCTAGATAATGTAATACTTTCTATACGCTCGCAAAAATTGATTTGCTTAATCCGGTAATTATGGACGCTAAAGAATTTGATCTAATTCCAACGAATGATTGGTCTACTATGTTTGATATAGTAGAAGTGGCTAATATTAAGATCATAAGGGCAACTGATGTCATCTATTTTCTCATAAAACATCCTATACCTAAGTTAGTATGTAAGAAACTTGTGATACTGCCGGTTGCCCATAATAGCAAGATAATACACATTGAAGAGACGCCTACAGGTAAATGCAATAATCATACATTGGCCGCAAGAAACTATTGTGCAAAATATTTGGCGCTATTTGACGGCCAAGTAAACACAAAGAGCAAGTAGCTCTACGTCATTCGAGCGAAGTACATAATATAATATGTAGTAAAATAAATTTGCGATTCCTCCGAAAAACCGGGAAAATTTCGCTCATGAAAGAAACCAGCAAAGAGGATACTATCTATTAATGATAGCTTAAAGAATATACCATGCCACTATATTATACTACACACTACAGCCTCCAAAAGTTATGGGCATGGGTAGTTCGCTGCAAAGAAGAAAAACACAATACTTTAATAGACCAGTTTTCAAAAAAGACAGCATTAGTTGATATGTGAAATATAGGGGCACATAGAAAATCGATACATATCCCTACAACACACTGAAGAGTGGTCCGAACCCTTGAAAATTATACGTAAATATCAAAGAGAATTTACCCATTAGATCAATACTGGAAAAGTATGGCACCCTAGGAAAGTGTATAACACAGTGAATGTTGTAGAAGACGAATCCATTGAGTATACGCCACCAAGTGCAAAAAAAACCAAGAGAAAGTGAAGAATAAACTAAATGACTGGAATCTACGAAAAAAATACTTATAAAAAAAGGTACGTAAACTTTAGTTGACCCTCCGAAAGAAAAAAATGTTCTTAAATCTAAGTGAGTTTTCGCAAGGTAAAACAGAGTACTGTGCAGCGCGGCTCGTAGCTAAAGGTAATCAAAAATATAGTTTCGATTACGAGAAAACTTTTTAGATGATAGTAAGGTGCCATGCGATTAGATTACTTGTAGGATTGCCGGTTGAAAATAATATGTATTTATATCAAATTGACATTTATAGTACTTATTTAGACGGCGGTTTAAAGAAAGAAATTCGCATGACTTAATCTGAATAGTTTATTGATGGAGAGCATCCTAAATAAGTTGTAAATTTTAATACAGTGCTGTATATGTTAAAGCAATGGAAATTTATCATGAAACACAACAACAATTATTTTACAATATTTTTAAAACATATCAACCTGTATTTCACTTAGAAAACGAACCATTAAGTACAAGTAACTTCTACAAGCAAAACATTGAAACTCTGCGCGCGCGCTGTGGTCATACGGTTTTACTTTATGTGAAAAAATTTTGCAAATTGTTTTTTATCTTATTGCTTTATAGCTTTACCTTTAAAGCCCAATTAATCATAAAAGTATAGCTTAGATCAATCTCGTCGATATGTCTCTTTCGTTTTGTCATTTGCGTTTTTACCGTTTTCTTGCTTTCTTTTTATTTACTGTGTCTTTACTAGTGTGAAGTTTATATCTAATTTGAGAGATCAGTTTTGCGTACGTGATAATCTCCTTTACTTTTTTTTCACAATCTCTACTTTTTGACATGGAGTGTTTTTTTATATCACGTAAACAAAAACCGACTCGAGTCGTTTTTGCAATGCGAAGTGTGCCGGTATCAGTGGCTATGCTGCAGATGCAGCCCTAGTTCCTTCAAAAAGTTTACCTTGATCATGTCCCGACTGTAGGAAGCAGGACATTGACTTTCATAAGCTGTTCACGGAGACAAGGAAGGGGTTTTCTGAATTAAACAAAAATCTCGTTACTTTGTGTGAAAAGTTTGAACAAATCAAGACAATGTTTAATGATTGTCGTTACCAAAGACTCATCTTCTCTCTCAGTCTCTACAAGACCAACGCGTAGTGTGGCGAGTGGTACTTCATCTCTTCATCTTCTGTTTGTCTTCGCTTAAATCTTATTCGTCGACTCATGGGCTCTATCCTTTCCTACAAAGAACGTTAGCGTTTCCGCTATCGTACAGTCGGCCGGTCACTCTACTTTCCTAAATTCAGTGACCATGGAGTTTTCTGTTTGGCTTTCACTGAAACTCGGTTAAAGCGTGATATACATTCGCAACTTTTTCACAATTCGTTCCAGCTTTTCGGAAAGAATCAATTGAATTGCACTCATGGCGGTGCTTCAATTGCCTTATCAACTGCGGTCCCGCCCTATTCAACTGAAGTTCGTAGTCCTCCTGGCGTTGATTTTATTTCCAGTCGGACAAAAATTGCCAATGAACAGTTATACGTAACTTGCTCTTATATTCCCCCAAATGCGGATATCTCTACATTTCCAATTTCCCGTAGGTAGTTACAAATCGCTGTCTACCTTTTAGTTTACCTGAGGATAGGTATCTTCCAGCAGTTTGTATTTCCTTTTATTACAGGCATGATGGCGCATTAAACTACTCTAACGTGCCAAATCCAACTTCCTTCAACAAATACTATGATTTTAACAAAACTAATATTTCATTGCTTCAATCTAATCTTTCACACATTATGGTTGATTTCTCTGCTGAAAATATTGAAACCTTATCGTCTTGGTTCTATAATGTATTTACCCAAGCTATTTGTGCATCCGTTCCGATCAAGTAATATAGCCCTGGAAGCAGATGCCAGCCATGGTTTAATAAGACAATTAAGTGTTACAAAACAAGGATAAAAAATTTATGAAAAGTGGTTCTGCTCATAACTATTTTGCCTATTCGGCTGCAACGCATAGATTTAATTATCTCAACCACCAATATTATTGCATACACTTTTTTAATACTAGATATTTTTTTAAATTAGTCAACTCTAAAAGAAAAATATCCACATATCTAATGATATTGAAACCTGGAATCTTTTTGCTGAGTACTTCCGACGAAATTTTTCAACTCCTTATTCCGATTCAACTGTCTACTATCCGTATCCGATGTCTATCTCGGTTTTGATTCCTCACGTGGTCATTTCAGAAAATGATGTTTTAGATAATTTAAGGTCTCTAAAATATAGTTCTGCGCCTGGACTTGATGGCACTCCATCATGTATCCTTAAAACATGCTCTGTCGAGCTATGTGATGTTATTTCAATGATTTTTAATCAGTCCCTGAAATAAGGTGTTTTTCTTTTGTGTAAAAAGAGTAGTTTCCTTATTCCAATTCGCAAATGTGGAAATAGACATCACGTTGAGAACTATAGAGGCATCGTCAAGTTGAGTGTCTTATCTAAATTGTTTGAGCGAATTGTTACTCAGCATCTAAGTTTTGCTAATAAACCTCTCCATTTCAGCATGGCTTTCGGAAAGGAAGATCTACTGTCACGAATCTTTTAGAGTTTACTTGACATGTTTTCAAGACTTTTTCTAGTGGCTCTCGCACGAATGCCGCATATACTAATTTTAGTGAAGCGTTTGAATTAGTTAACCATAATTTGCTGATATTCAAACTCCAGGCTTCTGGCTTCCCATTCCACTTAGTGAAATGGATAAGTTATCTGCATAACAGATCATTCAGGCTTCTGTTTAACTTCATCACCTCGGATAAATATCCCATAAACGTGTGGCGTCCCTCAAGGCAGACACTTAGGGCCCCTTTCATTTAATTATATATATTAATAACACATTAATAATCCCCCTCGGCGATTAAATCCAGCCAGATCTTAATGTACGCTGACAATGTTAAAGTGTTTTCTTTCTTCTCTTTGAAGTCGCAAACATCGTATCAGCTTCAAATTTAATTAATTTTATTGAATGAAATGCAAGAAACTTTTGTTTATTAAGAAGGAAATCATTCAATACTGAGTATTTCACTGATTCACACAAGTTGGGAAGGGTTGATTCCTTCGTCGATTTAGGAAATCTATTCGACCAAAGATTACATTTTAATTTGCACATTGAGCTTTCTTTATATAAAGCTATGTCTGTGCTAACATTTCAGGTGGTCCATCCATTCATTAAGAGGTGGTTCAAAGCGTAGAAGGATTCTTACATTACAAAAAGGCTATATAAGTGCTTAGTTAGATCAATACTTGAGTATGCGTCGGTTCTGTGGCTTTCTTCTCATAGGTGTTACGTAGATACGATTGAAACCGTTGAAAATCAATTCTTGCCCTCAGGAATTTAGATTGGGACCCGCTTGTCTCTCTTTCTCCATATGAAAACAGGTTGCTTTGGTTAGCCTGCCCGTTACTGAGAAATGTTGATTTATTCTTTGTGTTTCGTTCTTAATTATGTTAATTAATAAAAATAAATATCGATTCGTCCACATTACTTGGTGAGATAAGCTTAAACGTCCCTAACCGCATCTCTAGGCGCTTGATTTTCATTAAGCTGAGTCAATGTAAATATAATTATAAGCTTTTTAACCCGTTTAGAGTTGTTTGCAGAAACCTAAATGATGTCTATCACCTAATCTCTCCCAGACTCTTTAAAGTCTATCAAAACAACTTTGCTTAATAGGCACGATTTACCTACATCGTATTTAAACTAACTTGCAATCTTAACATCACAGTTTCATGTGTAAGTAAAAAAATAAATAAAATACATGCATACGTATAAAAAACTTCAGATTAGCGCATACACAAATGAATACAATAAACATGGAGGCAGCAGACCTTTTAAAATAAGATATTGTAGAACCATTAACAAGGTCCTATAACTCGTCCCTATTACTAATAGAGATGTAAGGTAGAACAAACAAAGCAAACCAAATTGAGATTAGTAGTAGACTATAAAAAGCTTAACACAAAAATAGTCAGCGGCAAATTTTCACTCGCTAGATTAGAGGGCACATTACATAATCTAGGAAGAATGCAGTACTTTTCCACGTTAGACAAGACGAACTCACTCCACCAGATTGAACTAAACACCGAACACTTACCCTATTCCCCACTTCGAACAAACATTACCAATATACTAGATTACCATTTGGTACCCTAGGTTTCGAACTTCTTTCAAAGTATGTTGACGATAGCCCTTGCTGGACTAGACTCATAAGCATTTTTAGATGATGACGATATAATAATCCATGGTTGCAATTTCGACCATCGCAAGAGGAGCCTTATAAAAGTTTTAGGCTCATTGCAAACATATAAAATCACATTGAATACAAGAAAGTTCCACTTCTTAAAGTTCGAAGTAATATATTTGGGTTGTTATTGCAAGTTGCTTGCTTATGAGAAGGCGAGTATAGTGTTTTAAACGATGATATTTTAACCAAAACCTTTTCCCTTTAAGATGATAAAAGCGGGAGCGTAAGAGACTTATTTACATGACAAAGCAAAAAGCAACCAACATCGAGTTTTTATTGAAAAAACATATGTGTATAATACAAGAAAAGTAAAAGAAAAAGGAACAACGAAATGGTATTGCCATTCACGATTTCGTCTGAACATCCCGGCCCCCTTGAATGGACTCGGTTCCTTCAATAGGTAGACGTGGAACCTAACAGTGATAACCCGCACAACTCCGTCATTACCAGGATGAATTTCAGTAACACGACCCAGAAGGAGGAAGATTGTCTTCCTCTACAACAACAACGTCCCCAACCGCTAATGACATACGACCTTTTGTCCACTTAGTTCGATTTTGCAGCGTTTGTAAATAATCCTTAGACCATCTGTCTCAAAACTGTTGCAGATAATATTGCAATCTTTGATAGTGCCGTAAATGGCTCACGTTGTTGACATCTCTTAAGTCGGGATCAGGTATGGTTTTTAAAGCGGAGCCAACAATAAAATGACCAGGCATTAGAGCTGGTTCGTCATTTGGACTCTCAGGCACGGGAGTGATAGATCTTGAATTTAATACCGCTTCAATTTGTATTAAAAGTGTGTTGAATTCAAAAAAGTTAAATTTCGCATCTTGTAGTATCCGTTTTAGATGAAATTTAGTGGACTTCACTGCAGCCTCCCAAAGGCCACCAAAATGCGGAGAGCGTGGAGGTATAACTTTCCAAATTATGCCACGCGAAGCACATTCATTAAATATAATATCTGTACTTTTAAACATCTTGTAAAATTCATGCAACTCGTTTTTTGCACAAATAAAATTAGTTGCATTGTCACTGCAAATTACTGAGCATAGGCCACGTCGGCCAATGAAACGCCTTAAAGCAGCTAAGAAAGATTGAGCAGATAAGTCTTCTACCAACTCTAAATGTATGGCCTTTGTACAAAAACATATGAAAACAGATATATAGCCTTTTGTTGAAGCAATGCCACGTCTGCCATAATTTATTTGAAATGGACCACAAAAATGGACGCCTATTACATTAAACGGTCTTGATTGTTGAACTCGTACATCCGGTAAATCGCCCATAAGATGGATCTGTTTAGTTGGATTAGTACGAAAGCATAAGACACAACTTCGACATATAGATCGACAGATAACCTTGCCATGGATCGGCCAATAAGATTGACGTATTATACTTGGTAATGTTTGTGGGCCAACATGATGATTAATTTTATGATAGTAGCGTACTAATGTATACGTAAAAGCGTGATTTTTTGGTAATAGTATTGGATGCTTACTGTTGAAGTCGGCCGCCCACTCTTAGTAAACCGTTACTGTCAAGGAATGGTGATAAAGACTGCATGTGACCCTTGGCATTAGGATTAGCACCCTTTTGTACAGCTGCGATTTCAGCGTGAAAAGAAATGCTTTGTATATATTTGATAGTTTTTAGGCGAGATGCGTCAAGCTCTGTAGCATCCAATGAACCGTATTTCCCTTTAGCCTTAAATTTGCAATTATATATAAAACGTAGCATGTAAGCGACTGTGTTAAGCAAACGTATATAATCGTTGTGAAATTTAATACTAATGATTAAATCATGTTGTTGTAAAATTGTTGTTGTTAATATCATCTTTATAGGTTTTCTTTCTAATATGCTATCATCGTATTTTAAATTGTATGGAAATCGTAGCCAAATAGACGAAGCTAGCGTTAAAAAATTTGGCCCGTGAAACCAAAATGTTGAATGGTATTAATTCAGCTGGTAACACACCGCGAGATAACATATCAGCTGGATTTAATTTGGATGGAATATGTCCCCATTGCGAGCGTGTTGAAGCCTGTTGAATGATTGCCACCCTATTAGCAATACAGGTACTCCAATTGCATGAGTCTTCCGATATCCAGTTCAACACTATGGTTGAGTCGGTCCAGAAGCAAATGTTGTCAAATTGTATGAAATTGTGAACTTCTTGCACTTTCTTAACGAGTTGTACCATTGTTGCAGCAGCGCATATTTCTAATCTTGGCAGGCTACATTTCTTGATGGGTGCCACCTTTGATTTGGCACAAAGCAGATTTGAAGTTATTTTTGTATCGTTAACTATACATCCGATGTATACACATGAACCATATGCGCTTTCTGAACTGTCGGAGAACGCATGAATATCATATTTTACATCAGGAATGAATGCTAAGCGATCCACTTCTAAATCGATTAAACTACATAATTGCCGTCTGAAATTTGACCTCGCCATCTGGAATTTAATGGGCAATTCGTCATCCCAATTCAAATCTAACCGCCCCAATTGTTGAATGAAAATTTTAGCCATTATTATGACTGGCGATATTAGGCCTATGGGATCAAAAAATTGTGAAATTTCGGATAAAATTGTTCTTTCAGTATAATTTTCGTTGCATTTTATATCAATCTTGTAAAGAAATTTGTCCTTTGCAGGATCCCAGGCAATTCCAAGAGTTTTGATCGCATTTAAATTTTTAATGGCGAATAAGGTTTCACGATTTTCTTTAGGAATGTGTTTAATCAAATCTTGATAATTTGCACACCATTTGTTTAAGCTGAAATCTCCTTTAGATAAAATAGAAATTAATTGTGCTTGTAACTGCATGGCTTCATGAAGTGTGTTGCAACCCGTTAATAGATCATCTACATAAAAATTTGTGTTTATAGCATTTGCAGCTAACGGAAAATTATGTAATTCATCAATAGCTAATTGTTTTAATGCGCGTATGGCTAAAAATGATGCAGATGCAGTTCCATATGTAACTGTATAACTAGTTGGTACTGGTTGATCGCCTTGTGAATGCCATAACAGAAAATGGTATCGCCTGTCATCAGGATCGAGAACAATTTGACGATACATTTTAGTTATATCAGCGGTGAATACGTAAGTGTAAGATCGAAACCGTAAATCTACCGAAAAAAGATCAGCTTGAGTTACTGGCCCAACCATAAGAAGCTCGTTCAAAGATTTACCAGATGTGGTTTTTGATGACGCATCAAATACGACGCGCAACTTTGTGGAAATCGAAAGTTTATGTACGCAGTGGTGCGGTAACACGTAATGTGGTTGTGAAAAATCAAATGATTGTACAATTTCCATATATGAAAGTTGAAAATATTCATTTATAAATTTAGTGTAATCAATACGTAATTGTTCATTTGTTTCAAACTTTCGCTCAAGTGCCAGAAAGCGTTTAAAAGCAATGTGGTAAGATTTACCCAATAAAGATGACGATGATTTGAAGGGCAACTTTACACCAAATCGTCCGCCGGGCAATCTCGTAAAATTATTTTGAAAATGTAGCTCACACCGCCCTTCTTCTTTTGATGATTTTGGCGAACGTTCTTTAAAACTTTCAATTTCCCCAAATGCTTTAGTAGCATCAGACAGGTGATCATTTTGTTGAACGTTAGATATTTGTAATGAGTTGCACTCGGAATAGGCAATTGAATTTGCATGGTTTGGAAGGGTCCCCGCGACAATCCAGCCTAAACGTGCATTGATTAGTATGGGACGATTGCATCCTAAGGCAATTTTACCATTCTCCAAAATATCAAAAAATATGTCAACATCCAATAACATGTCGACTCGTTGTGGTATATTAAAACATTCATCTGCTAATGGTATATGTTCTGGTATGTTCCAGTCTGAAATATCAATTTCAGGAACGATTCCGCTTATTTGGTCAACTATGTGAGCTTCAAGAGTAACCGAGAAAGGTTTAAGTAACGATTCAAAATTTGTGATACATTTAAAGTTTGATGTTCCCACAGTTTTATTTGCACATTGAAATTAAATTGGAGCGTATTGGCGCTTTAGACCGGTCATATGAACCATGCGTTTAGATCTCATATTAATTTGTGAACCACCATCCAATAGAACACGTCAGGGAAAGCGTTGATTATATTTCAATATAATATGCTATAGCTAGTATATTTCGTTCTGTGTGTTGTGTTTTCACAGCAGCAAAATTTTTGGGTTGTGCTTGATCACTCATGTTATGATTTACAGTTCCTGCAGGCTCGATATGATTTGTTTCATTGATTTGATTATGTTTTGAAGCAGTGTAATTTGCACCTTGCGGGCGTTCAAAATGTAATAGTGAATAATAGCTTTCGCCACATGTGTGACAACGACCTTTAGAAGTGCAATCAGATAAATTATGTTTTTTGAATTTAAGACAATTGACACAAAGTTTAAGTGCATGTACTTTGTTCAATCTGTCAGCAGCAGATAAGCTTAAAAAATCACAACAGCGATATATAACATGACCCGGCTTTTGGCAAAAGGAACAACGAAATGGTATTGCCATTCACAATTTCGTCTGAACATAGGTCACTCGATAACACTCCAAAGAGTTAAACCAGATACCAAATACGGCATCAAAAAACACTCCCCAACACCAAAAAACCAAGATCCATACTATATTGCAACTACTACAGAAGATGTATGCAAACCTTCGCCAAAATACCCAAAAACTTAAGCAATCTGCTACAAAAATGACAAGCATTTAAATGGACACTAACACACCCCCTAAACCTTGAAAATAATAATTAATATCTCCATATATAGTAACTCAACCATGAAAAAAATTTATACTAACAACAGATGTAGATAGCAGAGAGGATCAATCCTATCCCAAGGAGACATAAGACAAGGTCTTCCCATAGCGCACGCTAGTAAATCACTAAATAAACATACAAAAAAACAAACCAGTGATGGGAAAATACTTACTACCCATTCACTTTCATATAAACCATTTTAGACCATATTTATTCGGAAAACAATTTACAATAGTTACAGACCATAGGCTACTAATAGCTTTATACTCATCTAAAATCCCCATGTCTAAACTCGCAAAAGTCAAGATGGAACCAGCAGATTACGATTTCGACATAATATATAAAAAAGATGCAACTAACACAACTGCAGATGTGCCATCCAAAAAAAATCTATGAAAGTAAAAAAAATAATAGCAACAACCGTCAAGGATAAAAGGAATTCTAGTAATGACGAAGTGATATTAAAAATACAAGAAGAATTCAAGATAGAAACGTAATAAGGAATTAAAAATTGAAAACGATGAAAAATTTGGCTGTACGCACATACGATGCAATGAATATCCAGACCATGACAATTCCTTGGGAAAATCGTTATCAAAATCAAACAAACTAAATTTTAAAAGTTACTCACTCAATTTAAATGACGGGATATTTTAACACCTATCCAAAGAGGTGCGAAAGAACAAATAAATGAAATGAAGAATAACTCCCTAAATATGCATTTATATGGTGAAAGACAAAGGACATATAACGAGAAAGAAAAACGGAAACCAGTTGAAGAGTATTATAACAGCTACCACGGAGGACAATTAGGAGTAAGAAAAACATTTAGAAAACTAAGCCAAAGGTTCATATGAAAAAATTTGTTCAACATGATAAAAAAGTGCAAAGTACAAAAGAGTGCCATATTTACCAAATAGGTAAATAAATTAAATATACTAAGGAACCATTAACAATCCCGGGAACAACTTTCGAGATAGATACAGTGGGTGCAGTGAAATCATCAAATAATGACCGATATATACTAACAGCTCAATGTGAGTTAACCAAGCATATCATGGCCAAGCACATCATGGACCAATTGAAACAAAAGCGCAAAAACCATTGCCAAAGGCCTGTTAGAAGACATAATGTTAAAATACGAAAACTTTAAAATACCAAAATCAGATAGAGGCACAGAATTAATAAAGCAAATATGTGCAACAACAAAAATTGTCAACACCACACCATCAGGAAAATCTGTCCAAAATGAACAATGGGATCAAAACTTACCGTATTACATTATTACGCATACTACGCAACACATGTACACGCAAACTACCCATCATTCGAATTATTATTTGAAAAATTATCATACAGGTCATACGAAGGTATAAGAGAACCCAAAACACAATCAAACTTAGATATAAAAAATGTAGAATTGAAGCAAAAACTTAATTATTCACAACAAAATGACCAGAAATAGTTGCAATTACCAAAGAAAAGGAGTATTAAATTCAAAAGAAAACTGTACAAATATAATAAAATTAATAATAGGAAATCTATTGTTAATGAAAGTACGTAATAGCACTAAAGTTCAAAAACCCATACAAAATGGTTTTATATAAGTAGTTCTAATCCAAAACGAGACTTTAAAGCTCAACTTGAGAAAGTACACAAAAATATAATCAAAACATATAAAACATAATTATACAATTGGACACAGATATTATCATTAACCACATGTTTATTTTATATTTATTAAATTAAAGGAAAATTGATAAATTTCCGAATAAGCAGTTTTCTCAAAAAAGGTAAGGATGTAGTGTACTACAATAAAATTATACCGTGCAATAACAAGCCAAACGCAATTAAGTAAAATGTGCAACAAATATAATACTGAGTCAACAGCCAATAGTGTCCCATTTAAAAATAGCTCAATACTTTCATGCACTGCATTCTAAAGTAAAGTTTTACGAATGCAATCTTTTTTTGATTTAGAATTAGGTCAATCATTATTTACACATTCTATGTATGATTTAATATGTGGAACAGATAGTACGTTATAAAGGACAGATTCTTTTTTGGATTAGAAGAAATAATCATTGATTATTCAACAGATGCAATATAAGTGAAAGCCCTTGTTTGTGTGCTCCTAATAGTGTGCAATTGCGAGAAGTGCGCTCCGGGGCACTTCAGGATAACAGAGCAATCTTTTCTTTTTACAAAAATCGTAAGTCAGAATATGCTACGTAAACGCTAATACCTTCTTTCCCGCAGCATTTTCGAGAGCATTGCCTTATTCAAAGCAAGTAAGAATGCTATAGCCGCACATACACCACTTCGCCTAATGCAGTTATTCCTTGCGGTTTAAAAAATAGATCTACGTGATCCATTTACTAAGGACCAATTTTCATCAGTTAAACGCTTAGTTGTCCGATCCAAACAATTTTCAATAGTGTTCATCTTTGGGGAAAAAATTTAAATCCTTGACGTAATGCACCATCCCAGCCATTTTTGCAATAACTGTTAAATATTGGAAACATGCATACTGATGTTACTAACATCATGAATAAGAACGAGCAGCGCATTAGCAATATCAATGACAATAAACAAAGGTCAAAGTCAGTCACTTTAATTTTCAGGATTAAATTATGAAAACTCATATTTTTCCAATGGAAAAATTATACCTACACGTGTTAGAAAACAATCCACATTATTTACGTTTACACCAGATAGGAGCATAAACAATATTGCATAGCAAAACGCATTAATTTAATGCAACATTTCTATTATTTTTTTATCTGACAATTTCGACTGCAACAAATAAATGGTTTTAGCTATTACATTTGCTTTGCCCGTATTGTGTTAAAAGTAAATACTGTTACCCCGCATTTCCTCATCTTTACACTGCAAAAATTCCTTCATTATTTGTTTATAATGTGCACTATTGGCTCCAGGTGAATTTGCGAAGAAATGCTTACAAACAAGTATTCCTACGCCAAGGCAAATATACAAGGAAATAAACCACGAAAACGACCGCTAAATCGAAATGAAGCAGGAAGATTGAGAGACGCGCAATGAGTTACAAGTCGGAATGAAGAACAACGCACACTATAAATATACCGCGCTATTGCCCATGCATATGAAGCTGAAAATAACATATAAAGTTTCCAAAAAGCTTAATGGAAATCTTTGCCCGCAGATTGATATTGCAAGTGGGTCAATTGGTCAGAGTACAAGGCCGCACTAAAACGTAAACTGAACCCAACTCCGTTTTTCTAAATAAAAATTTATGCTCATTACCACAAATTATAAAAGATAGAACGCTGAAAGTTTCCACATATATTTTACGAAAACGTGAAAAAAAGACCATGCCCCCACAAAGTTGCAAGGGATTAAATTTTCTTTTTTTTCATTTTTTTGAGTTTTTATGCTTGTTAATTATAAGATAAACAAGACAATATTTAAAAACTATTTTGTGCATTCTTCAAATGAAGATATGTTATCTGCTAAAAATTTTAAAATAAAAGCAGTGAATACCACGACCTGGCGGGTTAATTTTTTGTTCATAATACTAGGGATATGGGTATCAAATAAAAGTATTTGGAGAGGAGAAGGCGAAAAGCTAAATGCGTTAATTTGAATTAATTATGATGGACGTCGCGACGTGGTAGATTAATTTTTCTCAATAATTGCTTTTAGTGAAGTAAAAGATGAAAGATCAATTTTATCACATTCCCTTTTCTGATGATAAACACAAAAATGTGGCGGCAAAGATTTCAATGGTGATGGGTATGCGAGATTATAACTTTCTTAGCTGTTTTTCTCTGTTTTTATTTTAAATCTATCTGAAATAAAACTCAGCACTTGTACTTGTCATAAGTATTTTTCGAGAACATCTTGTGCTTTGAAATTTTTCGGTTTATGTACAGCATATCCGATTTTTCTTTGTCCCAATCTCATAACATCTATTAATTAAAAAAATACTCAAAATTAATTCTAAACATATCCTTCTTTAAAGATATATTAGAACTTCAACGTTTTTTGTTCAATGGAATGAAAGAGGTTGACAATATGCGTGCTTTTATATAGGAAAGTAAAAGCTGTGAATCATACAAATAAAACTTTTACGCATTTTTTAATACGAAATGGCGGTGTAAAGTCTTTCTGGGTTAATAATGTTGAATCAACCCGAATACGTCAATGCAAAAGTAGCTATCTCATTCGAAGAATGAAAAAATTTATACCCAAAAATTTAACTCAGGAAGATGGGAATTTCAATATTGTCTCTTCCTTACACAAGACTTATTCTGAAAGAATGTTATTATCCTGAATTAAAGAAATATTTTAGACTGATAGAGGAATAAAGCGTACAGAATCTAAGAAGGGAGAAAAATATAAATTTACTCAAACAACGAGAAAGACATTACGCTTAGTTTACATCAAATTTTCCAATAGCTGCCACTATCTTATCGCAAAGATGAAAAATTGTTAAAGGTGTTATCGTTATCAGGCATCGCAAGTTGATTAGCTTAACGTTTCCAAACGTGCTTTTAAAGGAATCCACCAAAAACATTTTAGTTTTGATCGAATTAACGGGAATTGCCAGATCTTCGATCGAAGCCTTCGCAGAGTACATCACTTCCATCTACGGTGATATTTTCAAAGTGGCTATATATGAGCAAAAATTTTCTATACTAATAGATACATTTTCCATTTTTATTAAATGTATTTTATGTATTTCATAAGAGATTGGAAAAATTAAATTAATGTAATATGAATGATATACTGTGAACTTATATAAACAAGAACACTAAGAAAAAGGAAAAAAATACTGAATAAGCTACAACTTGTACGAAAAAAAAACATGTCAGAGACGATGACCTTAAAATATATGGAGATTGAGACTTAAACGTACTATAAAATGATGATTTGTCTTGATTAAAAAATATATTGATGGACGACGATAATGATTAATAACTTAAAAAGTGAATTTGCCGTTGATAAAAGAGGCGACGGCGAAGCAATTGAATTGTAAGGATTTGATATTGCTTCCATACAATAAATGCAATTAAAGGCGACCTACGGTACAGAAAATAAGGATTTTAATTGCTTTTCTAATTCTGAGTTGTAATTTTCGATGTTCCTGGTTAGCAACTTTTTTCAATTTCTAATCATCGATAGCGTATTGCGGCATTTTCTCATATTTCACTTTGGTACCGTCGTGATCAGTATTGACAAGGATTATTGTATGTGAGTAACCCATGGTGACTTGAGGTATTTTCATGTTATCCATTTTGGGCACTTCCTTAGGAACTGTGGAAGACTTTTGAAATTCGCCTATGCCAAGTTCACCATAAGTGGGAGAGGCACCCCAACCAATCAAGGTATCATCAGCTGATATGACAATAGATGTGTTGGCACACCCAATATCCGTGATATTCCAACCTGACAAATCTTGCACAGGTTTCGGGTACATGTTAGCCTCACCGGTCTTTTTATTCTGACCGAACAAAAATAGCACGCCCAACTCATTAACCACCAAACTAAAGGTAGCACCACAATAAACACTACGGGCACCACGTCCATGAACATCAAAAAACTTAATCAACCGCGGTACCATTTCATCTTTAGGCTCGGCGTGACCTAAACGGCCAAAACCACCAAAGCCCCAGCTGTAAACGCGTTTCTTTGAATCAATAGCCACCTGTAAATGTTGAAAGTTATTGACGATATTTTCAAATACTCAATTTAATATTAGAGCACTTGCCGTGTGATTGTTGCCACAAGCAAAATCAACAATTTGTACATTATCCACTGGATTCACGTGCCCATCTTTGTTTTTTTCAATGTATAAAACCACCTTTTTCGGCGATGTCTCAAAATGGAATGACAATTTATTGGCATTTACAAAATATTTGGCATCTGTGTTATGACCCAACTGCCCATACTCAGGTAAACCGAAGGTATGCAAATTACCTTTAATATCCAAAATAACAGAGAATTCGGCTCCACAACCTATGCGTACGATTGGAGGACCGCGATAATTGATAAGTGTTGGTACGGTGATGACAGGTGTAGTGTTGCCAACACCACATTGTCCCGATTTATTGTCGCCGCAAGCAAATACTGTGCCGGTATCCGTAAGAAAAAGGGAGTGATGGCGTCCGACCGCAGCTTGAACAATGTTGAACTTTTCCAATGTTGGTATAATGGTAGGTTTTTCACACAATTTTGTATCCGATAACCCTAACTGGCCAGAAGGATTGCGACCAAAAGCCAAGGCCTTGCGATCCATATTAATCAGGATAGTATGGGCAGCTGCACAACCGCTGGCCGCAAAACGATACTACAAAATTTATAATTTTTTGAGATATAAATAATGGGAAAAATTTAATGCTCACCTTTTCATCAGTAAAACGATGAAAGCTATACAAATTGGGACGAACTTTAACTACATTTTTGCGATCACGTTTGCCAGTCAGGTCCCAAGTAACCATGCCGGAAATTAGCATGTGTCCGGGTGTTTTATCCATTGTTGCTAACAGATCATCAGGCAGTTTACTAGGTGGATCCATGTTATCATGAGGAATCAATACTTCAACTTGGCTTGATGAGGTCTGCGCCTCCTCCTCTGATTCTTCACTAACCTCGTCTTCATAATCGGACTCCTTTTTTTTAGGTCGCCGTTTATTCGAACCATTGCCATTTCCACCTGCTTTGCGCTTGGCTGACATTTTCTATCCAAATTTAAATAAAAAACAAAAAAAATTAAAAATCTCGGCGTTTAATAAATGGAATGCATTTATAAAGCGGCTGAGATAAGCAGACTCCCAGGAATGCTCATTTCGTTCGCGAAAAATAACAAACAACTCCCTAATGCTTTGCAAACACGACGGAAAATGGTCTCTAAACATGAGGGTCAAAGAAATAAGCGACAAATGTGAATAGTATAGAAACTAAACGTAGTCACTTTTTGCAGCCACGCATTTGTACGTGCATATGTAATTCGTGTAATTCATGAGCAGATGGCATGTTGTAAAACTATTGCAGAATATTACAAGGAGATTTGTAAAGAAGAAAGAATTAAAATGAGAGGCTGAGCAGGAAATTAAAATTTACTTAAAGCTTTAATTCTCGTCACATTGATTCACTAACCCATAGAAGAATTTAACAACATTTGACATTTCCCTTAAATTCATTATTGCAGCGCACCAAATACAAAATTTAGAAATACACTGTAGCGGCAAGCTGCTTGCCTAAATATCTAGCTTTAGCGTCGCTTGTATTGACGCCGCAAGCATCATTTTGCCTTTGCTCAAATCATTCACGAAACGCTTGTTAAAACATGATATTACCATTTGTAGACACTTACAACTGATTGTTTTGATCGGTAAGAGTTATGAAAATTTAAAAATTATATACTTAAAAAGAATATTTGAAAAACTTAAAATGAAAACACACAAACAGACCCACCACTTTTTTCCCTTAAACCGCGGCAACTGGATAGTATTAGAATAGAGTTGCATCAGTTAATAAAATGAATGATATTATGCTTCTTACTACAGGGTTACCAAATTTTACTATGGATTCTTATTTAACGTTTACTAAACGAATCATTATGAAAACTATTAATACAGCACGACTCCTTTTTGCGTTTTAACATAAGTAATAATAATCGAAAATTGGTACATAAGCTGATTTAACACCTGGCATTATTTTTTTTTTTGTGATGTGATATGTTTCTTTTTGAACGAAGCTTAACTTTTTTTTTGTTTATAAAAGAGGAATGGATCAGGCATGTAAATGGTAAGACCTATACACCCAGTAACGTTATTAGTTTTTAAAACAATATCTTCTTAAAAACTTGAAGCTGGTAAAGGCAATAAAGATGATAACAGAGAAAAAAGGCGATGCAGATCAGGTGATGATTGATTGATTGATTTTTGATGACACAACGATTTTAATCTCTCTCGCTTAGTTAATATTAATATTTTAGTTTATTTTTAATAATAAAAAGTCCATTCAATACTCTCTATTGATTGATATCAAGCTATGGCCATATAGGCCATTGATGGAATTATAAAAATTTTTCGAGATACTATTAGACAAAACAAAATCTTGAATTATAATTATGACAGCTTGAAAGGAAAAGTCGGCAGTTTTAACAAAAATAGTTACTTAAGATGAGTTTTATTGCGAGCGGGAAAGGTTTCGTATAGCTTATTTTTTACTGCACATAAAAATAAGATGCTTATCTGACTTATTTTGTGTGACACTCATCACATCAGATGACACCCGTCCAGCCATCTTTAAATAAACTTTGTCATATGTGTGCAAATTAGCGTTGATTAATATAAATACATAAATCTGGACTGACACTATTTTTCATTTCGTTTGCCATTTGTTCTATTTTTCTTGTCAAGCACATGGAATTTGAAGGAAACGCTAAGTTAACTAAACAAATCACATATATTGATTTTAGGGGACTGACTGTCAAGAATTAAAACTAATAACAAAGATATTTTCCCGTGGGAAATAATAAATGTATGCTTAAATGAACATAATGCGTGCATGCACTTTTATATAAACGCCTGCAATATTAAGAACATTTGACAAACCGACAAAATTACTTAAGTTACAGCGGCTGGCCAATGCAACGCGATAGCCCGCTTATTTTTGCATATACTGTTTTTCGTTTTGTTTTTTTTTTTAATGAAAGTAAGGAATAGGTGTAGCAGCATATTACTCAAATATGATGCTATATAGAATTAATGTTCTTAACATTGCATACACTTATGTGTGTAGAACTGATGGTCTTCACACTTTTTTTATATGCCACTCATGATCTTAATCCTTTTGTGTCAACTTTCCACAGTTCATCGAGCTGCATGTCGGGAAAAACTTCGGTTTTACCAAACAACGATTTCACAATTTATCAGGGCTGGAAGCGTTTTCTTCAATTTTTACTGAACTTCTAGCCATCAACTAGTTGTTCAGCTTGCCATATCAAAAGGTATCAAGACGTTCTTGGTTTTATCTTGACAACAGATCGCCCCTTACCCTAATTAATAAAAAAGACCGTCGTAATATGTATGTATTTGAAATCCATAATATGTTAACTTTTTCTGAGATAGGTACATCTGGTCTGGTTTTCAGGTTATTGTGGCTTTCAATCAAATGAAAATGCCGTGCCCCAGAGACTACCATCTGAAAAACAGACGGTCTAAAGATTTTGAAATAGGGTCTTCTCAAAAATGGGCAGTTCATCAGATATGACTCTAAGGATGGGAACCTTTGTAGGAGGGAGAGACCCGCACATCGTCCTAGCAGTTTGTTTTGAAAAGCCCCTTGGTAACTTTCGAAATTGGCTTTTCTCGGATACAGTTCGTATCACTGGATCGTGGATGTACTTTTTAAGAGAAATATACTTGCATATTTTCACTACAAAACTCTTTTATTTACCATCAATTTATTTAAGGGCAGGACTATTTGCATTTTACTTTGGCAGTACTCTCGACTTCTCAACTCTAATATTCTTTTTCGACTCAAATGTTCTTGTCCGACTGACTCTGCCTTCCGCAAATAGTCTATTTATATACATTTTTACACGTATGTTACTATTACTTAATTCATGGCTTCATTTTTAATGCGTTAACGTGCCTTTCCGCTAATCTTTTCGTCGGTTGGCAGCTGCATGACGCGTCGCGTATGTGCAATTGGGTTTTCCTTCTCTAGGGAATTTATTATTTGGGAAAATCAATTAATAACACTGAACTGGATTTGGGACTTCCGTAACAATAGTTAGGACGGTAACAAGTAGCGGAGAGGAATAAATCTATTTTTGAGCGAAATAAAAGATTTGTAAATTGTGAGTGCTTTTGTTGGGAAAAACCATGTAACTAATTAACCAATTCGTCAAGACTCTTCCCAGCCTTTGAAGTCGAAACAATGTTTATACCACGACATTCATTTGGAATGATGTTTCTAATTCAAACATTTATTTATGTCATTCAACAAAGCAGAGAGAACTTTGATCATATCATACTTAACCCCTTCACATCTCGCAGCAAAATATTTTTTGTAAGCAGTTACGCTATAAGTTCATTTAACTAGAAAGGCGACGTGCCAAAATGACATAGTTGCAGACAAGGAATAGCAATGTGGGTTTCAGTCCACGACTGGCTTCATCCCATATTGTAAAATTAAAATTTCTCTTAATCTGACGATAACCCTAAACTGCCACTAACTAGCGTCTATGTTTTGAGTATCAGCGGCGATGATGTGTGGCAAATATGTAAACACCGCAAACAAAACGCATAAAACATAAAAACAAAATAAATTTTTCGAAAAACTGTACATTGCCAGTGTGGCGATAGTTTTGTTGCTCCCTGGCCACATTTCGCAAGGAAACATATAAGCACTGAACTGAATTTCTAAAAACGATATTGCTTCAGAGATTTTCTATCAAATCACACACATTTTATAATGTACTTGATTGCTGGATAGTGAAAATTTTTAATACGTTAAATTTATTTACAAAACTAACTTTAAATTGCATTTGAAGTTTTTTTAAACCTTAAACACTATCTAATAAAATTAATAGGTTAATAACTACGACGCCGACGACGCCTTTTGTATAGAAAATTGACGTTTCATTTATTTATTTGAGAAGAGAAAAAAGAAAGCTCTAAGTACATACTCCAGTTATACTTATTTCACATGAACTGAGGGTAGTTTCTATTCATAATTAATCCTTAAACTTAACATTAAGCCAGAGTTGTTTCACGCATAGCGTGCAGAAAATTTAATAGAAAATACCTATCGTTTTTAATGGCTGTTTTATTTTCCAAAAGGGAACTTTACTTTCAATTCTATTTACTATTTAGTACTTAATATTATAGTAAAGTGGCAGAAATGGTAATTGAATTTGAAAATGTTATATGGTTAGTACGTTAGTAATTACTTTGAAAAAGTGAATCCATAGAATTGTTGGGTGTTGATAGTGGATACTAAAGTTCAGAAAAGTGATTGTATTAATCTTGAAATTATAAGCATGGTGTCGTTCGATTCTGTTCTGCATTTTCTATTGCATTTTATCAGCTCGTCTTGCCTTTCGTACATTATGATTAAAGATTGTGAAAAACTGAAGAAACACCTATTGGATATACGCTGACATCTTTTAGTTTATGCTGCACATTATCGTACACAACTTTTTACCACGATTATAAAATGCTTGTGCTAAATATGTTTGTCAAGTTTCAATTCAAAGTTTGATAAAAAAATCATTACTCTCCCTTCGAGATCGTTCGGGATTTGGAGGCAATCGAATTAAAATTGCATCCCATTCAGGAATAAGCGTATTTTAAAGTATCTTTAGGTATTACATGCTGAAAGGAAGCAATTTGTACAATTTACAAATAGAAAAATGTCCATAATTTTATATATATTATAAAATTTATAAAATATGTACTATATATGCCTAGAAGAGCAACAAATAGCGAAGAGTAAAACGAACAAAGTAATGCTGCAAAGAAACAAGAGTTAGTTGTTAAGCAAAAGTCGTTGAGTCAAGTTGTAAAATTCTAAAGTCGTCAGGCCTTTTTATCTTATTTCATTATTTCTTTATACTAAGTTAATCGCGAATTTGAATTACTTTACATTAAAAATTAGTCCAATATCTTTAATTCTGACAATAAAGATATCACTATTCTTTACATTTGTGGGGTTAACAAAAAGAAAAAGGTCCGATAAAAGAAAAGTAGCCTTAATAAGTTAAATTATTTTTAACAAAAAAAAAATTATTGCTATGATATAGACGACAAAGGCAGCGCATAAAAAAAAATGTGAAGACGCGATCACACAAAAAAACGCGACACACAAAAGCTGTAACTAAGAAAACCAAACGAAGGGTGAAAAGACGACTACCAAAGATAGTGATTTTCCCTCCCTTCAGATTTTTATCAAAACTTTTTAAATCTGGTTTTGTTTTTTGCCGAATTTTTAAGTTGTTTTGAATTTTTCATTTTCTCATTTTTTTTTTCTTCTTTTCTTTCTTTTGTTACAGTCAGAAGGCCTTAGAATGAAAAACTTATTTAATAAATATTCCCGACCATTAATATCCAGACTATCAAAAAAATCAAAAAAAAGAAAACTGCGAAGAACAAACACTTTAACAACAGCAAGCACCAGCCACTACCAGCATTTCATTTATGCGCAAAACTTAGGTAGGATTTGGGATTTTATCAAAAACAACGAAGATTATGAAAAGTTTTCATTCCATAAATTAATAAAATTAAATAAGGAGATGTGCATCAATACGCTTTCCTCACATCTCCAGACACGGTCGCCACTATTTGGATATATCCTTTTTATCGTCCACAGGTCTAATGCTTGAACCTTCGCGAAAAACCTTCAATAATGTGAAAACTTTTGAATGAAATCTTTTTTTACAAAGGATTTCCCATCGTAGACTCAATATATTCAGACAATGCAGGGGTTCAATTTCTCTTCAATCATATAATGTTCACTCGGCATTTTCGTAAAGTACTAGTTCACAAGAAAACAAGTAAAATATAAACTCATCGTGCCAGTGGATATATTGGACTCAAAACAACAGGCTTAATCCATTAAAGTAGATCAAAATTGAGATTAGGAGAATCTTAGGCACTTTTTTGTATTTGCTCGTAGCTGACATCAACAACAGTAGTAATGCTATTAATTAGGAGCCATTTGACAGCTTGCTCTTTCATTCTTATTTATATATCGGCATAGATTTTGTTAATAGTTTCTTGATATAACGTCGCGTTCTCTCAACGTTTGCAAAACAGAAGAATATACAACTCTTCGTTTTAAGGGAATATGCGTTATGGTATACATATAAGTGTGTATGTACGGAAAAAATAAGCAATACATTGGTAAAAAAGAGATTTGCATTTCATCGTTTCTTTTGAAGAATTCTAAACTTATGTTCGCCAAATGCTTGAACAAATTTCAACGAAAATTCTCACATCAAGAAGTGAAAAAAAATTTTATTGCTACAAAAAAAATTATATTGTAGTTTATTACATTTTATTTATTATATTTAATTTACCTGTTATTTATAGATTTATTTGCAAAAAATAATATTCCACACATTTCGCTTATTTAATATGTTCTTTTAAACTTACTCTGATTGTATCTTAATAAGAGAGAGAACATGTTATACACAAGTAACGGTTCTTTAACTACTAGTTTAAGTAGGGAAGCGTAAAATCCGACGATCGGTACCTTGGCACCTTTTCAATTTACTAGTTACTGTTACGAAGAGCTTATCCTCATTTCAAATTTGTTTTTGTCAATACGATATTACCCTGTTAAAATATATATCAACGACAACGCGAATAGAATTTCGTAGAAAGGTAACTAGAGGTATTGTAAGCACAATATTAAATTCAAGCGTTAATACTGCAACAGCGGTTAAGGAGTGTAATAGCTAAGTTTTCTGCTCAACTTTATTAAAGAAGAATTAGAAGCATTAGAAATGTAACAATTATTAGAGAGTGGAAAACAATCCTAGTAAAAGAAAGGTAACAGCAAAGGTAAAGCCGCACTTACTCTACATGTAAATAGGTCAATACGATGTATTCTGCAAAAGAAACAATCACACAACAGCGGCATGTAGAAACTAACATAACATTGAATACAAGTAATCTGCGTCAAAGAAAGAGGGAATATGTTTGCAAATGTTGAAAATTGTGAACAACAACAAACATAAAATGTGGAGAATGTAGCAGCAGATATGTAGCGTTAATGTGTGAGCACGTGAAAAAGGAAAAAAGGGTGGATACAGCAGAACTGCGAAAAAAGTATCAATAGCAGCAGTGACGTCGACTGAAAGCTGTAATGAAGCTCCCAGCGCAGCAGCCACAACTTTAAATGATTTTGAGGGCACAGATCGTATTGTACAAATAGTGAAAGTCATAATAGGCAGCGTTAACAATATCGATCAAGTACTTTCCCATATCCTCGGCGGCTTTAATGTTCTCCTCGAGTAGGTTTTCCAACCCACTCGTATCGCTTGTGCGGGGGTATGCGTTCAACACGATGTTGAACGGGGTGAATAAACTCCGCGCCGCAAAGACGAGGACTTTTTGCTGCGGCTCGGTCGCCTTGTGTTTTCTGTTGAAGTCGCATCCTACCATCATGTCCTTCTCTCGCGAATACGACGTTTTAGAGTTTGTGAAAACGTCGTCGAAGCATATTTGGACAATTCTGTCTTCCTTGGGTAGCATCTCGCGGAGCGTC
>KK500315.1:0-37683 GCA_000688715.1 Glossina pallidipes
TTAAATTCAAATTTTTCGCTTTAAACATTAACGAAATCCAAACATTCACATAAATGAATATTGAAAATTGAAGTTGGAGTTATGATGATGAACAAATTACGCTCTAAATTAAAAATGTACGGTTTTAAGCAAGCCAAGCAAAACGAAAGAAAAAATCTGACCGTACAAAGAACAGCATATATATAAATTTCTAAGACGCTTAATGTGAAAGAAATTAAAACATATTGAAATGCCAATCGAAAGGAGGAAGAGGAGAAGACATTGAACGTGGTCTATTATTTTCTTATATGAAAAAATAAGTTAATTTGTTTTTTTATTTCTTTTTATTTCCTTTTTTTATAGTACGCATAATTTTATGATTAACAAGTTTAAATTTTTTTTATTGTAAAATAATAAATGACAATAGTGTAACGCCAAATATAAAGTTGAAAGATGTTCTCTGAGTGGAAGAAGAGAAGGTTTTGTGACGATGAGGTAAGTAAGTGATTGTGTACGTGAGAGTAATCACTGACGGTGACTTAAGAGACCAACAAATACATAAAAACTGACTAACGGACATGAAAATAATACCGACGGACCCTAGGACTGTTATGTGACGTCACGCCATTAGTGATCCCGGTGAGTTTAAATTATTAAAAATTTATGCTGTAAATTATTTATAAATCACTTTGCCAGGCGGAACAAAGTGTACCCACAGCTATATATAATATACATTACAAGATCTAAAGCGAAATGCACCAAAAAATCCAATTTACGTATGAGAATGCATGAAAAGCGAACTAGATTTATTTGCATGCTATATATATATTATGAGGATCCAAAGTCGTCCCTCGTTGTGGCCTCACTGTTTCTTCGTTTCTGATGGGGGGGAGGGAGTGCTAGTGTAAGGTAGATATAGGGTAGAATAGGGATAGAATAAGAATAGTCTAAGAGTAGAATTAGAATAGGAATAGATTAAGAATAGAATAGCGATAGAATACGAATAGATTAAGAATAGAATAGGGATAGAATAGGCTTAGATTAAGAATAGACTAAGAGTAGAATAAGGATAGGTTAAAAAGAGAGTACGAACAAATAATTTAATTAGTCAGTTAGCAGAGTGTGATATAGGGAAAGTCCAGTGTAGCGTTGTTAACAATTTTCTACATTGATGTTTCGAAGCGTCCCTGTGTACTTAAATAATGTTCTGGTTACGCAAAGGGACGACAATTATCGCTACAGGTCATAAATACAAACTCTACTTAATTAAGACACTGGTGCTGGTCGAACACATTTATCTGGATGGTATCCAGACTACTACACCGGTTTCCTGATGGTAAAAAACAATTAACTGAGCTGTTTAGTAAGACTAATATGGTTGAATTGTTTGGACAAGTGCATGGAGATATTTTTAATGAACCTAAACTCTTTCTATATAATGTCGATTTGCCCTTTATGTTTAATTTGGAAAAATCATAATTTTACTTAATGGAACTTCCTGATAAGGAAACACAGGTTAAAATATTGGAAGCACAATGGTTTATGAATCGTATAACTGTTAGTGTTGGAACCCTTGTTGCTCATCATAAAATATTACAAAGCAAAGCAGCTTTATATCCATTTAACAAAATAGAAGTTCATTCACTCCGTATCCTGGAAACCACACTCTATCATTAGATAACATCATCATAGGGAAACTATCCGCATTTGGAGCTTTTTATACGATTTACAATGGCGCTTATTTAGACCATCGAACAATGGATCTTTTCAAGTTCGAGCATTTTTATTTGCAAAGGTTTAATTTGCCAGTCAATACTTGTTCAACCACTTGAATTCGATTATTCAGCAGCAAAGTTAAGATCGACCATAGCTTACAGCATGCTACTCAATTCAGACTGGTTTAATCACTCAGATCGTGGTCTGCATATAAATAAGAAGCTTTTGATAACTGTTTTATACTAGCGTTCGATCTCTACGCTGAGCATTGCAATAACGATTTGCGTGCTAACATTTTAAGAAACGAAATATACATATGGAAGACTAATTTGCTCCTGAATTATCATCAGCCGTAACCTGCATAATTCACTGGGAGTATGGTTCAAAGTTAGAGATAGATAAAGAGCCAAACGTGAAAATTACGCCTTAAAATGAATAGGATACAAACATAACAAGCATTTAAAGCAAATGTCTGAACATAGGGGTACTTTTAAGGCGTTTTTCCAACTAATAATCTACCTCGAGAAGTGATGTCTAAACGGTCTTTTATAATAGCAAATACAGAATACTCTAATCAACCAGGAGAACGTTGGGTTGCCCTTTACTTCAATTCGAAGACAGGAGCGGATTATTTTGATTCCTATAGTCAAAAACCATTAAAAAACGAATTTTGCAATTTTTTAAATAGAAACTGCGATACGTATACATATACCCAGTAGTAATTCCAAGGATACTTTTCAAGCACTTACAGACATTATGCCTTGCTTTATAGTTGATATAAAAATTAACGAAAGAGTTTAAAAGCTTATGTCAAACAATTTAGTAAAACCGACTACAGTTTTAATGAAGAAAGAAAATATTCAAACTATGTGAAAAGAATTTTTAATAAAATAAAAGTTAAATTTTAAATTAACTCAAAAATAAGCGCATTAGCTATAGAAAAATAACATGTTGGGTGTTATTTTCTTTCAACTTTTTATATGTGTTTTTGGATGGGAATACTCGGCGAAGGCACTTCGATAGAAATAGTGACACTAAGTCACCCTCAGGTGATGCAAAATGAAAGGCAATTTTCTCTCCAAATTGCGCTGCTCTTGCTTTACATTCGACTATGTAATAGACTTTGCCAATTGATAACACGTCAATCTTCGTATAGCCTTGTTCTGATGTGTTCCAGGCGCCATTAAGACTCTGCAGAAAGGACTATTACGGAAATTAAAAGAAAATATGAGATTTTGCGTTAGCCAGCAAAAAGTTTCGAAAATTATGGAATCTTCTTCGTAATAGGGAAAACGTATGGAAGAAAATAAAAATACGTATGACATTGCTAAATTGAGACTGACTAGAAATAAAAGGTATCATAGTAATTTAACACTTTATGAGTGAAGCTAGTCGCGTCCAGAGTCCACGTTACAGTAAAATTAGAAGGAAGGGTGCCGCCGATGGTAATTTAAGCTCTTTCTTTATACTTTCTTTCATATTCTCCGAAATTTTTCCGTTTACAGCTCTTTATTTAAAATCCTTAACTAACATTTAGAAAATTTAAAGCTCTTAGAATTACCACAAATTACAAATTTGATCGCCCGCACCTTGCGTTATAACAAGGTTTAACTTTATGCGTTGACTTGTGAGAATATCGAAAAATAGAATGTACAAAAGAAAAATAATCAGCTACAAAATTTTCCATATGGTTAAGCTTATACCAATGATCTCATACCTTCACTACGAACACCTAACGGCTGGTAATTAATAACCTACTGAAGAACTTTAAATTAGATATCTTATCGGCTGTGATCGTCGAACAGAACGAGCGATCTTCTGTTTAAATATCCCTAATTCGGAACCTATGGCGCCTACAGTAGCAAGCGGATGATGACAGATTTTGCGGCATGGGTATTCCCTGATGCAGCTTCATTTCGAACACCTCCTAATCAAACTCACGACGCATGGCAGTTACTCTAACCGCCGGTGTTTCCGCGGAGGTTGTTGTCTAAGTGCGAATTGCCCAGCAGCCTGATTTTGGAGCTATAAATCACCTTTTCCCGTTCATGAAGCAACCTTCTGACGTACCACATTCTATTTCTGGTGGTGAATTCGTACGAAACTCCTTCGAAATGTAACTCTCGCTCTAACGTTCACGGATGACCGTTGTGTGTTCGACTCATATTAGCGACCGACGTGTGGACGGCAGGAAACCGTTTGACTGCCGCATCTCTGTTTTGGTGGCCCCGAATTCTCCATACGATTAGAACAGCGGATTCGATTTGTCAGAATGTTTCTTACACCTCTCTTCACAAAGAGATCTTGTGTGTTTCTTACACCTCTCTTCACAAAGAGAGTCTTGGGGTCTGCATCAAGTGTGGTTTCCCCATCCTCCGACCCTGAAATGTGGAGTCGAAAATTCTCCACGATTGCTGGTTCGCTTGCTGATTCGCTTGATTGGCATCAAGCTATACGCCTCCTGTAGTGCATATATTTTTCTTTTTTTTGCGAAATACACTTTGGCTTATTCGGATAGGATACCTGAGTTATTGTATCAGCCCTGACTGGTTTCAAATTAGTTATGTGAGCCGTACGACTCGTGCGGTCACCTTTTCAAGTGGCTGTTACCGGGAACAAATGACGTGGTACTATACAGCAATAGCAGTTCTAACTGTGTGATTCATACGTTCGCATGTAGCAAGTTTAACGCTGTTAAACGGGGTTCAAATGCAATGCTCTGTAAATATTAGCAGAACGGTTTACTGGTGTTTTGGTCCCACTATCAGCAAGAGTAGGTCTGAGAACCCCAAAACTTCGTAGAATCGTTTGCCGTTACATCATTTGACTCTCGCCTAATACCCTTGGCCCTAAGTAAATTTGACGGCACAACTGCCATGACCGGTCATCGTCGTTTGTAGTGGTTTGAGGAAAATGTTGATACAACTTTTTCTCAAATATCGCATACTCCAGGTATTCAGCTGACAACCGCATGTATGGTTTGTACGGGTTGGCGGGGCAGCACTTTAGCTACTAAATTTTTAGCACCTGCACGGTATTCTACGGTGAATTCATACGGTAAATTTTACGTGCCATAATGTGATCCCAAGGAGTATTCCAATCTCTTTCACCGTTAATACGTAAATTCGCTTAACAGAGTCTGCGGAATACTTCCTTTAGATTCGCTAGATAGTCATCTAGTTCATCTAGTCAGATAGTTCTATAATGATGATATCCTCGAGATTCGCGATCGTGTGAAACTCCATTTCCGGACCGATCCTGGCATAAAGTGCGCGAAACGTGGCCGGTACGGAACGGAACAACCTCCATTCGAACAGGTCCTTCCCGAGCCCAGTATATGCGATGTACTACTTACTACTTTCCTCAAGCGAAGTCTGCCTGTATCCATCACAAAGATGCAAGCTATATGGTGATATGGTGTGCTTTCTATTGTCGGTACAACACCACTTGCATCTTAGGCAGCAGATATGCATCGGGAGCTGATCATTAATTCAAGTGAAGGAGCCCATGCATAGCCTCCAATTTTCTTCTTGATTAGTGTAATCGGGGAGCTATAGGGACTGGTAAACGGTTCAATGGATCCTTGGAGATAACTCTGTATCTTTCATGGCCTGTATTGTTGAATTTCGCAGCGAATATCACAGCTTGAATTGTCGTTCATCTTTTAGTACTGTTTTGCATTGGGCGATACTTGCGGACTTTGCCATGCCGGAAAATTCCTATAACTCAGGTTAGATGAAGGCTGTAGGATGCATTAATTTTTCCATGTGATCATCAGGTACTACTTTCCCATTATCCGTTGGGTTAATTCGTTACTCATTCATCCAGAAACAATTCGGCTTTTCTATACGGGATTCGGTGATTTTCTCTGTATTCATAATTCGCTGTGTACTCGTAATTTCAAGACAAATTTCGGTTTTATAACAACCGGTAGGCGAGTTGGCATCCCTGGACTGTTGTTTATCTTTCATCTTCGGGTTAACTTTCGGACGGAACTCATTAACAAATTCAGTAAGAAGTGAGGGTTGACATTCACCGGTCCCTGCGTCACCTATCGATATTATCTCCACGTTCGGATCTTATTTGCCACTGCTGTCGGTATTCCAGTTATGTGCATAGATTGCGACGAAACAAAGTCAATTATATTTAGTTTTGCTGTCCACAGTCATTTATTTGTAACAAATAGGTTTTATTGCACTCCATACGGACTATTTTTTGAGAATCTTAAAGAGCGATTATTTTCTCGCCCATCCCCTATTTAATGTGATGCAAGTCAACTTGGAGTAGGAACTGTTTTAGCTCAAAAGAATGAAAACGGAGAAAAAGCTCCAATTGCTTATATATCTCACAAGCTTAATAGCTCTGTAACGAAACAAGGTCAACTATGTTTTGTTTTGCTATCCACAGCCATTTCTTTGTAACAAGTTCATTTTTTTGCATTCCATCGGGACAATTGAGTATTATTTGTAATCACTTCTCTAATTGTACCGCCATAGGTATAATCAATTACAGCTGATCCGAAAGTCTAAAAATTGGTATACTCTGCAAATTGTTCATTATCAGCCACTGATATATATTTCAAGAAGAATGGTATTAGGAAAAGACAAATTATTATTATTATCTGTTATATAAAGTTAATTGATCAGTGATGTTTATGAAATTTTTTGCATCTACAGTTTTATATTGATATTATTATCCCCTGACGATAGTGCAACATTATTATACAATATTATTGTTGTCTTCTTCTTTCTTTATTATCTTGCTTTGATGCATGGTTATTAACATATTATATTGATTTGGAATATCTTCATATTACGTTTATGTATGTATGTCGGATATTTTGTAATATTGCATTTATATTTCGTTGTAGCATGCCATTAATTTCTTTAAGTAACCTTTTTGGTTTTTATATATTTGAATTTCTTTTATATTCCCCGGTTGTTCCTGACGGACTATTCTTTTTGTATGATGGGCATTGATGATATAAAAGCCGCAATTTGTGCAACGAAGAATTCATTCATAAGCAGTTATCTAAGCCTTTATTCGTAGAACTAAGCCTTTATTTTGATTACCTTCCTTGCTAGTATAGATGATACGAGCAAATTTACTGTTGCTGGTGAATAGGGAATTGAAATACAATTTTAGGCTGATGGGTTGGGAACAGAAAACAGGGTTAACCAAATATTCTGTTGTCGTTCATAAAACGCAAATGTGTTAAGAAAGCAGCTGAGGTAAGCGACGGACTTATTTCACTATTTTTATTTATTTATTCATCTCTAGCTACAATTACATATTCAGTCATATTAGGCAACACTCTTAAGGCTAAAGAACTTAAATTTTACACAATTCTAGAGAAAATCATCAAAGCACAGTAAAGTTAACAGTTTATAGTTTCAAAGTAGACAAATTTTTGCTAAGAATATTTTTAACTTAAAATATTAGCAAGATGAACTTATCTTTCAGAAGATCAAGCAGCAAACATACCTTAAAGTTTCGCCCATCGCCTCCACATGTTTTTTATTACATTGTAAGAACACAATAATATGTCCAAATACTTGTAATATTCGTTTACAATTACATTTAAGACAAACTTGATTAAACAGAAGATAATTAGTTTCGACAGTGTTCTAGAGGCAAAGAGTTTTAAGTTTTGCCTAAAAATTCTAGATGAGACATTGAAAGAAACATGATTCGTAGGTGGAAATAACACCCTTCATTAATTTAACCATAAATAAAATGCCCAACATATTCCTTTTTTTCCGAAGTGACGGTAAATTAATACGCTTTAACCTATTCTCTTCGACAACTAAATATTATAGGATTGGCTTAACAAAGCACGTACATAAACTGTTCGCAGTACACGGTTTATTAAACTCTTTAGACCATGTTTCAAAGAAATCCACAAGAGCTTTAATGATAGAAATTTCGATATGAACGTCAAACCTGAGCTTGGGATTCGAGAATTATTACTAAGTCATTAAAGCATGATACACTCCCTAGAATGTAGTTATTATTTACATACGAAGTAGGCCGCAAGCTCACCCGCGAAAATCATAATTTTTGACATTACTTTAAATACAAAAGTATGCCGTTAATTTCCGGCCAGGTGACCAAGTTACTAAGATCAATCTGAAGAGAATGAATATCAGTTACCGCATCTAAAGAATGGCAAATTTTTACGTCATCTGGAAAAACTACAGACTTGTGAATACAACACGCAAGATCGTTTATAAATAGAAAGAAAAGAATATGGCTTACCTGAAAGACGCCAGATAACACAGGAATTGAGCGAGAAAGAATTAAAAAGAACCCTTTGCGAACGAGCCGTTTGAAACCAAGTTATTAGCAAAGCTAAGACATTTTAACTTAAAAATCTATAAATTATAATCCACTTTGTCAAATGCTCTTGGAAAATCAGTGTAAATTTTATCAGTCTATTTGTCCCCTCGATTCCTTTGAAGGCATCACCAGTAAGTACTACCAACTTGGCACGGAGAAATTATCGACGCAACCGCCGATATAAGTTGCTTAGTAACTAACGCTTCCAACAGTTTTGGACTCTTATAATTAAACTTCCATGAGGAAAGAAAGGAGCCATTCATCAAGCTAATATTAAATATACTTGTTATGGCACACAGAGTAGGTCAGCACATCGTTGAAGTACGCAGGGCGGAATACAATCCGGTCCTGGGAAACAACATGGCTTAAGACCAGATAGGACATCAAATGTCTCACATTCCGAGCCAGCAGACGGAAAAATATGAAATTCGTTGATCACATATGGAAGAATTTCCGTTCACCAATTCAAGAACGAATGCGATCTTTAAAAATAGTGGAAAAAAAGGTTTAAAATGACTGCTCCATTCGAGGCTTCTTAATCGCCTTATAGCGTAACAAATGGGGCACCCACCTTTCGCTTCATCATTAAAATTCACAATACCTCTTAAGATCCGCAATTAATTGAGAGTCCGTACAACGTGTATATTAGCGTAAAATGTTGGGGATAACCTTCAGCCTCACACATTGGTTACTCTGCTATGTTCAAAGTGTGATTGGGTATACCAGCTACCACTTAAATTCCTACAAATTATGTCAAAGTCCATCCTGACCCCCGTGGATTCCATAGTTCTTAGTATGCTTTAGAATTTCGCACGCGCGTTCATAATTTTATACTTCCATTTTGGATTTTCTATGTTTACGGGGAAGCCACCCCTACTACTCTTCCCCTTGGATTTATTGTACTAGGAGAAGTGGTTAACTCAGCATATGCAAGGCACCCATCAAACTACACTATCGGTGACTTTTCGACAACCTATTGGTTGTGTACAGGATACTCTGAGTAGCTGACTACGCTGACGTGGAAGTCCGCAAGCAGACGACCCCTGATACCCTCGAAAACTGTCTAAGGAAAGGACCTCCGCCACCGGCGAATCCAAACAACTGCGTCCGAATCCAAACTCTCTCAATTTATGAAAGTTGATTTTGCTGAACATAAAAGAGCTCTTTTTAAAAGCTTTGCAATGCGTATCACTCGACTTAATCTTATCAACAACATAGAGTGATAGTCATCCTCCGGTAAAACAAATGGATTCTTCCGCGGGATACAGATATTTGTATCGTTTGGAACTATGAGTCGCATCTTCATATTATAAATGTGATCACATTGGATAAGGCCGAATTCGTGGGTTCTATCAACAAAATCATTGGACGTTAACGGCGTCGACGACGGTATAAAATAACTAAGATCCTATTTAAAAGACAAATTGAAATCACTCAGTACTAAGATTGAATCCCTGAACTTCATGATGCATATAAGTTATGAGATCTGACGTAGGGAGAATATAGAAGCACGTAATGTACTAATAGGATGACTGTAATTTCATTTTTACAGACACAGTTTGGCAACTCTGCGCGAGCGCTTTGGTCGTATTTTTTACTTCGTGTATAAAAATTTTGTAACCCTTTTTTTATTTTATTGCTTTATACGGCTTTAGAGTCTACTTAATTATAAAAGCGTCTGAATTTATTAAAATATACTGAATTTTTGTGTTGATAGCATTTTGGTTTTTGCGATCAACACTTGTGGCTCTCGTCAACAAATGTTCTTTTTGTTTATTGCGTGTTCTTGCTACCACACAACTGCCTTGGTTTGCGGCGTTTACAATTTTTTCTTTGTTTACCGTGTTTTCAATAGTGCAAAGTTTGCGTGTTAATTTAAGAGATCATTTTTGCATACGTGGCAAAATTTTTTGTTCTTTCTTTCTTCACAAACTCTATTTTGTCTATTACTTTCCAACACGGAGTGTTTGCTTACATCATATCGAACAAAAGCAGCTCCCGATTCTAAGTGGTTCATTACTTGTTGGCTTTGCAAACGTTATTGTCATGCGAAGTGTGCAGGTAGTATTGGGCGCGCTGCAGACGCAGTCCTAGATCCTTCGAAAGTTTCGTCATGTCACCGACGGTAGGAAGCGGGACATTGACTTTTCAAAGCTTTTCACGGAGACAAGTAATGGTTTTTCTGAATTTAGTAAAAAACTTGTGATATTATGGGATAAACTGAAAAAGTTGAAACAATGTTCGATGAGTTTCGCTCTCTAGAGCACTCATTTTATCCTCCAGCCTGTAAAGCACCAACTTGTAGTGTAGCGTGTTATACTTCACCTCAGTCTTCTCCATGTTGCTCGCCACCATTCCTCTTCGCCCTCATGATGAACGATAAAACTTGTGAATCTGCCATTGGCGAATGCGGTTAAGGTTTGGAGTGTTCCATCCTTGCCTCCAAAGAACATTAACGTTTCCTCCACCATAAACTCACATGCTATTTACGTAAATTATGGTGAAATAATCAACAAATCTATCTTAGTCAAATAATACGCTTGACAAGAGGAGGCTCTTTTTGTTGGTACGGGATCTACGGGACTCTTAAAGAAGCAAACATAAATTAAACATAATTCTCTCAATATGCATGTAACAGGTCGCTCCCGACAATACGCATCATCGAGAAAGTCCCTTCGGTAAGTTCTTTAATATTCTCTCATTACTAATAAATTTAGTTATTGCTTGTTTGTTACAAGAAAGGGTAAAAAGAAAAGAAAAATTGAAAAATTCAGATAATTTAACAAGAGAAACAAAATCTCTTCTTAACAGAACAGATTTATAATATGCCAGATGGTATAAAAGGAACCCAAAACGTCCGTCTGCTTTTCCCGCTTTAGCTATTTACTGTCCGTGGTCCCTTTCCAACGTGTTCATTAACTTCTCTAGTGTTCTATGTCTGTCTTTTCTGGCGACCTTGAGCACGCATGACTTTTAAAATAGTTGTTAGGACGAATAAATTTCGAGTAGCGATAAGTCGGATAACCGCTACTACCGACCAGAATTAGCCGGGAAAAAACGCGCGCAATGCAAGGCGTTTGTCCAAAAAAGAATTATAAAACTAGGTTGTACTTTAGTTATCCTACCGCCAAAAAACCAAATGTTTCTTCAAGCTCCATAAACTCATAATTTCAATCAACTTTTCCTAAATTCAGTGAGCACGGAGTTTTCTTGTTTGGGTTTCAGTGAAATCTGTTTAAAATCTGATTTACATTCGGCGGAACTTTTTCACAATTCTTTCCAGAAGTATCGATTGGATCGCACTGGTGATGGTGTTTTGAATGCCATATCTGCTGCAGTCCCGTTCTATTCAATTGAAACGATGTTTTGAGATCTGTAAAATATAGTTATGCGGCTCGGTCTGACGACCTATGTACTTTTATTTTAATAATTTTTAACAAGTCCTTGAAATCAGGTGTTTCCTCTTTATGCCGGAAGGATATTTTCTTATTCGCCGTCACAAATGTGCATACAGACATCACGTAGAGAACTATAGAGGCTTCTTCAAGCTGAGTGTTTTATCTAAGTTGTTTGAGCGAATTGTTACTCAACAATCAGCTTTTGCTATCAAATTTTATATTTCTCGACTCCAATACGGCCTTCTGAAAAGAAATTTTTTAAGGTTTACGTGCCATGTTTTCGCAGCTTTTTCTAATGGCTCTCGCATGGATGTTGTATATACTGATTTTAGTAAAGCGTTTGACTTAGTTAATCATAACTTAATGACTTTCAAACTCCAGTACTCTGGCTTTCCCTTGCGCTTAATGAAATGGATAAATTCTTACCTTCATAACAAATCATTCAGAGTTCTATTTAACTTCATCATCTCGGATGATGACTTCTTTTATTTAATTTATATATTAACGATCTTTTCTCGGTGATTATATCCAGTTAGATCTTAACGTAGGCTGACGATGTTAAATTGTTTTGTTCCTTCTGCTTGGAATCGGAATCACATCGGCTTCAAATTGACTTATTTAATTTGGTTGCATGGTGCTCGTTAAATTTTATGGAAGTAAATCTAAAAAAATGAAAAAAGCTCAACGAGGAAGTCATTTAATACCGAGTGGAAGTCATTTAATCGCTCCTCTGAACACTTTATTTTCATTGACCCATGTAAATATAATTATGAGATTGAACACAATCCGTTCCGAGTTGTTTGCAGAAACCTAAATGATGTCTATCACATGACCTCAATATCAGAGTGTTTAACCTCCATCATAAACAATTATGCTTAGTACACGAAGTTTGCCTACGTCATATTTAAACTAATGATGTTTTTTACTGTTATCGATTGCCGAGCTTTTATACGTTTGTAATGGTTTGGGGATTCATTTGCAGCTTGGATCTGTGCCGGTTATAGGTATGCCTCTGTGCTGGTTATGTACGTGCTTCTTACTTATTTATTTACGGATTACTATAATTTTTTTCTTTACTTCTCCTTATATACTTTGTATTAGCTTTCAATAATAATCATTATAATATTCAATTGAATTAGTATGAAAGTCTTGGCTGTTAATTTATTGTAGCTGAATTGCATGTGTAAATAAATAATAAATAAAAACAAAATGCCAACTCAATGACAACCGTAGGCAAAAGAGAGAAAGTAGAAACATTACTTGCTGCAATGAACACTCCAACGCCAGCTCCATGAACCCCTTGTCTTTTATAGCTAATAACAGAATTAGGGGTTATGAGAGCTGTGATTTGCCCCCACGAATCGACGCCAACCTTTCCGAAATTCTTCGACATTTCCTGATTTGTCGAGTTAAAATTCGGTGAGATACTCCACTAAGTCCCCCTTGCGTAGGCTGGTTCAGATTGTGCTCGCCATCCTCAAAAAATGTCTGTTAATATTACAATTTCACTACCGACGACAATAACATAGGTATCAGTTGAAATAAAATTCTCTATTGAACTTTTAACAAAATGTAAATTAGAACAATTTTCTTAAATTACAATAAAGGAGTTTCGAAGTGGGTAAAATAAATTGGAGTCATATTTCGCGAGATGAAATGCCCGTATGATCCTGCACGCGTATTGTGAGTAAAATTATTAAAATTTTGGAATAGGTGGATATAACGGTAAAATAGGATTAGACTCTCTCATTAAACTTATATTATATTATGACAAGTTTTGCGGATGGTGGCCCGATGGCAAACGTATCTCGTCTATATACACGTTATCCGATCAATCGGGTGGAAAATCCAGTTATGAAAGAAAGGTATTCTACTATTGTAGAGTTTTTCCACACGAATCATATAGTGGCGAGATTACTCTCAAAGTCACCGGTTCACACCAAACGAGACTAAATTCAATCGGATATATTTACGCAGCAGAGTAAGTCTTATAAGGAATGGACCAATTTAAAAGTCTGGTTTATGTATTTATCTATTCGACAACAACTTCACGTAAAACCCGACGATTTTGTCTATAATAGGAAAATATATGTGTCTTTAAATACGGTCTAGTAGATTGATGACGTAATATAAAATTCATACACGCGTCAATCAGATGTTTGCTGGGATTTACTATGGTGATACTACTGAAGTCGACCTGTTTTAATAATTTAAGGACGCAGTTGGTGACAAGTTGAGGCATGAATTTATGCGATATTTAAGAAATTTATCCGATAATGCTTATTTTTTATTTTTTTAACAAGGTACGACCATATAAGGTACGTTAAACGGTATTTAAACGATACTGTCAATAAACGGGAGAGTGGCATCGGTCCACAACTATAATAAACTTATGCACCCCTAAGTAATTCGAAAACTCTTCTTTCTTAACATAAGAGGGCGGTTGAAATACTGGTAACATAGGGCAAAGTGACTTAACTACTTTCTTTCTTCATTAAACGGACAAGATGGTAAATTATCCCCGATGATAAATAGATTTCGATATACGAATCGAGTACAGCAAGATCGTGGCACATTGGTCTATACGGTAACAAAAGAATTGTTTTTCTTAATAGTTTTCGAAGTATCTGATTATCCTCCTTTGCGAGCCGACAATTTGCAACATGGCGAACATGGTGGTGCGGACACTACTAGGGTTCGGAACGAGATGTCTGGCCGTCAACTGACTATGCAACATGATTTTAACGATATGAAGGCCGAATTATTTATATGGGAGCATCAACACAACCTGCAGCTTCGTATTGAAGATTGCAGAGCGATGCAAAATTAAGGCGACATATATGGATTTGCACCGGGAAGAAGGTTTTAATTAAATTTAGCTCAATATACATGAGCGCTGCGACTATAATGGGGTATGACAAAGACCCTTCTATTAAGTTGAGCGACGTTTCAGGGGAAGTATTCATTCACGTATCTATTTTGATGATCACCTAACTTCTACGTCATACAAACTACGGGGAGGTTAAGAATCTCAATTGCTGTAGCGGTTGGTAGGTATTTGTTTTAGTGAAACCTGATGGAATAGTCATGTTTCTTCAAATTCGGTTAATATACCGGGATATAGTTTGTGCCGCAGTGACAGGACTACAAGGAGAGATGGAAGTGTAACTTTATATATTTCGAATAAACTCAAATTTCTGTTGTGCATGCGGAGGCGGATAATAGGGTGATGGAAAGCTTATTTGTTGAAGTAGAGACATCGGGGGGTAAACTACTAATTGGCATTGTTAACTTGTCGCATGGCGATGTCTGCTCCCTTGAATACACATTCAGTGACATTTTAACCAAATACTCTATTGTTGTTGTCATGGGTGATTGTAATTTATTTAATTCTGCGAAATCCGTCTTGATGTTTAATTTCTGTTACATAAATACGTCCTTTTTTTTAGCTGTGCCTGTAGAAAAGACACCGGAACATCAGAATACTACCTATATAATAAAATAGAAGCAAAAAGTTGTATTGAAACCAAAATCAATTGTATTTTTAGAAGAAATAGAAGCAAGAAGTTGTATTGAAACCAAAATCAGCCTTTTATGTCGGTTATGCACAATTCCCTCCCTACCCATCATAATATAAAGTGTTGCTCTACTCCCCTTTTTGGCTATTTTTTATAAGCTAATGTGGAGCATTCAGCTTCTGGGCAATTCCTGTTGACAGATATCTCGCTCACCATGCCTTCACCATGCATGCGTAAGTTGGACACGTGTTAGAAATTTTGCGATCATAGAAGAATGGATACTCGGGTACTGACTTTCAAAATTTTCGCATTTGGCTATAATTATATATACAACACCTTGAATATGGATGTCTAGATCAATACTTTGAATGAACTTAGGTCTAATTCATATAAATACATCCAAAGTTAGACGCGGGGCTGTTGTCAACTGTGAGTCTTGATTTAATTGTAGTGAAATCAAATTTCAACTTACTCTGCGTAATCCAGCTTACAAGGCATATTTACATGACAAGAATGATTATTATTGGAGAACCTATTGGATAGAAAGGAATAAAGCCAAAACTTTTCTTATTAAACGCTGAAGAAATGTATACTAGCTAACTTTTAGAGGCTCAACAATAAACAGATGCTGAAGATTTAAGCGTAGGCGCTACAGGGATAGTTGCTATGAATTAGGTTTTCTCCACAATCAATTGAATATTTCTAAAATCTAGTCTTAAATAACTGTTACGGGCTGTTTTCCACGGAAAGTAAAAGTAAAAGCATTTTTGTCGGTAAAGAGCACAAACCAATTTGAAAGACAGAGATCACATTATTACAGAAAAAAAACATAAAACGCACGATGAGCAACGGGCAAATTACTTTGAAAATTGCACACAAATTGGAAAAGAGAAATTATGTACAAAATGTTAGGTTGCTAAATCATGGAGAAAATATTCCCAACAATTATGAAATCACAATCTCTGGATAGAACGCGAGTTAGTAATTTCCAGGGCTGCAGCAATAATTTCAACTTTTGTAGTTGAATTTGTCAAAGGGCCTGCTTCCGTAAATAATAGCAAAAGACAAATCATAATTTTTCTCAAAACGATCTTGGTATCTTGTCTATTCACGAAAGCTGGGACATTTCAAAAGTCATTCACTAAAACCTGCGATCAAACAATATCTTCTTTTGTGTTCTGGTGTTCATGTGTTAAAAAGCTTTTATTTGTGTAATATACCTAAAGTGACCGACACTTTTACTCCTATTTATTGTTCTATATTCTATAACGGTGCATAGTTTCACGAAGAACTCTTGCCTTTAAGGGCTTTAAAGCCAGCTACATAGTTCATAAATCGTAAGAAAGTTAAGGTTTCAATTTGCACAAACCACCAAAAAAAAAAAGAGGAAATCATAATCAAAGAAATGTACAATGAAACGTATTTGTATCCGTAATTAAAGCAAAATTGAAATTGTATAGTAATTTTTAAGTTGAATTACTTTTGTTGCTTTGCATTCTTTTCGATTCATTTCCATTTATTTTATATAGAATTAAAACACAAACCAATAATAGACAATAAACGTACAGAAAGTATAAAAACGAGTGTTTAAATAAGCCAATAAAAAGAAAAGAAAAACAATCACAAAAATTGTACAAAATAAGCAAATCCTAAAGTCCACAGGCAGAACTATGTCAAAAACATTCAAGTGTTTAAGCAACGCATCTATAAAAAAAAATGTAAAAAAAAATTTGAAATAAAGCTAAAAGAATAAGTAGCAGCTGAGTAATTTGTGTGGTAATTATAACTTATGCACTTAAAAAAAAACTGTCCGCTAAAGTAGAATAAAAAATAGTCTGCGCAATTAAAGCAGGGACCGAAGAAGCTTTTCTTCTTTTAGAAGGATAGTTCGCAATAACTACTTCTTGATTCCTCAAGTTACGTGCTCTTTAGCCAAATTCTTTCAGGTAAAAGTTATAAGAGCTTCTAATTCTCTGCCTAACAACAGTTTAGATGCTTTTATCTCATTTACAAACGTATCTTCGCCTTTAATGATGAGATTAGCCAGTTACTTAGTATTGGGACAAAAGTGTAGGTTATTTCCTTTCCTACTGGCCTAACTGACTTTTTTTTTCTTTACATTCTTTTCCTTTAGATTATTTAAAAACATTTTGTGTTATTGCACTTTACTGTTGCACCTGTGATATATAATGAAATCTGTCGTAATATGACTTAATGGTTTCGAGGTTACATAAGCGTCAATAAATAAATAAAAGCAAAAGAAATAATAATAGTACAATGTCCATATTTATTTATGTTTTCTCTCTTTTTTGAAAATGCGACAACATAAGTTATCTCGTCTATTCTTAACTACTCTAGCAACAACTTAATTTATATCTGGAACCCTAATGGATTTATTTTCATATAAATAAGGCAACGGCAAAATGATTTTTTCCTATACAAATAAGAGAGCTGCAAATCTATTTGGGAAGTTGGTAAATTAATTACTTTATGTATTGCCAAGCGGGGAAAAAAATGTAGTAAATCTTAATATTGCGGGGCTGTAAATTTGTATTTGGTTCCCGGTGTTATAATAATTCCTTTCTTACATCGGTTATATGAAAGCGATCGAATATTTACCTATTGACATACAAACTGGTGCCGTTTCCGTTTGCCTCTTAACGCACCGTTAATATTGATTTGTAGTTGACTGCAAAAAAAAATATTGTAATATATTAAAAACGTGATGTCTTTAAACCTAACTGTCTGTCTGATCAAAAGAATAATCACGAATCGCTTTACTATAAATATAAATAATACAAAGTTATGTGACCTCACTTGCGTGTTCTTATTATACTTAGCTAGTTTTTAATTAGACATCATAAAGTGCATCGAACCATGATTCACGTAATAGAAAAAATCAATTGGCATCAATTTAGCAGCACAACTCATGGAAAATAAACGCTCTTCAATCGTGGGGCGTTACTACCAAATATTTACAAATTTACAAATTTAAATAAATCCAAAGGATGCAAAATGAATGAGGAAATGATTCCACCTGAAATATCTGTCACTAAATGTTCATTTATTTGATAAGAGATATTTAACTCACCTTACTATTGGTAATCTTTCCCGAAGTCGTCCAATTTATGTGACAATATGATTTTTTTTTTTGTTGAGAGCGTTATAAAGTACAGTGGGGTTCATCACCGTTTGTGTCACAAGAAGGAATTTTATTTCGTTTCTTGGAAAAGTTTTATGACCGTTTAATATGTATAGGTAATTTATTAACTATGGTTGTGGCACTACAATGGCTGGTATTTGCTCTTTTTCTTGACATTTCCTTATATACTTTATTCTTGTTTCTAATAACAATTAGTATTAGATTTACTTCTAAGAATTAATTGAATTCGACTCCTAATTTATTTTAGTTAAGTTTTTGTGTAAGTAAAATTGACATAAATAAATAAAAAATAAGCAATTACAAGTAATTGGGCTTTTCAAGAATGTGTTATTCTACATTTGCCATACCGGGCAATGATTACGTATCTTTTAGTTAACTAGCTCCCATTTGGAGGCGTGCCTTTAAAGTCATTCGGTTGTGAATGATGTATGACTTGCGTCATTTGAAATTTATTTCGAAAGAATAATGGAAAAATAAGGAGCAAATTTGACGTTTGTTTATTTACAATGATGCAATCAATAACGAAATAATACAAACGTAAACAAAAACAAATTCATCTAAAATTTTTTATAAAATGGAACGAAGTTAAAAACTACGACTAATGAGTTACATTGCTTTCCGAACTGGAAACGATGAGTTACTAATGATAGCGTAGGCAATTTTGATTATAAATAGTTAGAGTTTTCGCGCAACAAATCTCTGGAAATTTCCTAGCAATTACCACTCGCGATCAAAAAATGTTCAACGCGGTAGAGCTCATCACTTCAAGAAAAGTAGTGTGTAAAGTGTATACGTGCGCTATCGTAAAAATAAATAATGATTTAAAATCAAGAAAAAGAACAAGATCTAAGCGTTTCTTTGGCCATTTGAATTAATTCCTTAATCTTAGTCACTTAATGCACTTTATAGTGCACACATATATGGTGAAGAACTGCACAAACATTTGCAAATTTTCTGGTCTTTCTTGGATCGTATGTCTTTTTCCTCTTTTCTCTTAAATTACGCCATCGACCTTGAAAAGAGTAAATTAAAGTTAAACAATTGGAGTAAAAAGCAAAAAAAAAAAATTAATTACATTTCATACACAATTTTGTTTGCAACTTATTTTATTTTTAATTTGCGCCGGTTTTCTCTTATAAATGCAACCGTAAAAACCCAAATTAACTCAGAACAACCAGTATTAACGCAAACCCCGAGCTATTTTGCTTTCGCCTAGCTCGGCAGCTTTGAGAGAGCGTTTCTCTCAGCTCTCATGCACACATATAGCAAAGATAGTCAAAACACCAAAAAGGAAACCTTAGTAGTGTATAAGTTAAATAAATTTTAATTTATTGATTGGGTTTCTTGAAAACACAATTTAATTCTTCATGAAACCTAGTAATGAACTGATTTTGTTTTAACAAATTACCTTATAGGAAACCTTAGGGTTATCCACAGTCAGCACTTGTGCAATAGGACATTGGTGAGAAATGTTTATAGTAGGGTGCAATAGGAGATTGGTGAGAAGTGTTCACAATGAGTTCGTATGACATGCATCGTCTATGAAACTTTATGTTTGTTTATTTTATTTATTAGGATGGTTCGTGAATGTACACTTTTGTTAGGATGGTCCCTGACTCTTCCCCCTTTAGAACCAATCGCCCTCAATCGAAATTAGAAGTACGGAATGTCATTGAATTTGGGTCTTGCGAACTTTTCGTTCCACAGTTCTCAAAAGTATGTCGTCGGATCGGACTTGCTCCATTATTGGGTTATTCACTATTGCTTTAATGCTATTTCTCCTACCTTTACGGGCTAGGATTATGATCATTATTATGACCCCGATTACGCATCCCCAAGTTGAGTATTGATGATAAGCGGACTCTATCTGTAAGTATGATATTAGTCTGCAATTGTTGATTTGAAGCACGTCTAGCATTTGCAGAGAGACAAGTCATTTGCGCTCGTTTTCTTGAGCCATTAACAGAGGTGTAGAAGGTAGTGCCTCGTAGGTGGGCATCTCTTTAGACGTGTAGGCCTTTCCGTTGACAGGAGTTGTAACGTTCTGAAACCTTATTAAGAAAGTTCCGTTAAGGAATTGTTGTTCTGTTTCTACCTCGAGGGTACCAGAAAAGTCGTTTAATCAAATTACTCCCAGAGATGTTTCATCTATAATTGGAAAGTGCTGGCTGTTTACAATATTTCAAATGGATTTTTTACTATTATTTTTATTATTTATTTTGAAATACAAGAGGAGTTCGTTATATTAAAATAAAGGCCTTTTACGGACAAATAGATTTTGATACGATTTACATTTATTTAGTATCATGAATACCCCGTCTTTTGATTTTATGATGGTCTCTGATTGAAGATCAGTTGCCATGTTATTATTTCTTTTTACGGCTTTCAAGAGAATAGTTTCGTACAGCTGTCCACTGGTTATTGGAATATTGAGATGGAATTAGTCAATATTTTTATTTCGGATAGATTTAGTGTCTCTTCTATTGTTTCAAATGGTATTTTTTCTCTATTTATTGCTCCTATTGATAACTGTGTTTCCTCCTCAGATAAAATAAGCAAGCTTATGATTCCGGCCTTGGCCCAATGTATGGCGTGACTTAAATTCTCTAATTCTTCTTCAAAGATTTTTCCTTGGTATTGGAAATCAGTCTTTCCTTATTATTATTTTTTCCACATTAAATTCTTGTAGCATGATATTGATGATCTTGCTTATATTGTTGTACCTGTCCTCGTAAAGCGTGTTGATTACGGTTTGTCAGTTGTTGTTTTGTAATAAGTTGTTTATTTTGTCGTGTAATGTCAGAAAACCTTCATGGTCGGCATTACCAGCGATCCATCTCCAGGCAAATCCTATGAAATCCAATGACCTTTTCCTTATTATTTTCGCAAGCTTCAGGCGTAGTCATAAATTTTCGATTTTACCCATTTCGTGCTTGAGGTAAGGGAATAGGAATGATCACTGTTATTGTTGACTACCTCTCACAGTTCAATGATATTTGCTTCATATTCGTCTAAGTCGATTACGTGGATTAATTGGAAGTTTCCAGTTTGTATCCGTGCTTGTCCCCTATGGATGGGTACTACTTGTGATTTGGAGAAGTCCAGAATTTATATGTCACCACTAATTATCCCAAATGCAGTCCTGAAATTTAGTGAAGTTCATCTAGTTTAGCTCCTTGTTATTGTTGTGGATAGTTTTTACTGATTCAGTTATGATAGTTGTTCCTTTATGTTCTTTAACTATTTCTTTGTAATATCGGAAAGTCAATTTCGAATGTTATGTTTTACGTAAATTTCGTCCCCTGGTAAATAGTGTTTCATTTTTGTTTTTGTTTTTGTTTTGTTATGGTATTTCCACTCCTGTCTCTGTTTTTCTTTCAATCTTCCGATATTTTGTGAATTTAATCTTTCGAATTCTTCGGGGTCGATATTGGAAGTGCGCCAATGTACAAGTTCTATTGCTTTTCTTTTCGTAACTGACTGAATAGTGAAGATGTATTCACTCACGGCTCGATCCAGCAATTCTTCGAAAGTTCTTTTCTGTCCATCCGATTTGAGGCATCTCACTATATCGCACAAGGCAGAATGAAATCGTACGATTTGTCCATTCACCTCGCTCTTATGTAGCGGTGTGCGATATACCTTGATTTTGAGATCGTCTTCGAGCATAGACATAATGGAGGCAGATTGGAGAGCCTTTTCATTATCTATTACGATGATTTTGAGAATACCGAAATAGAACAAGATGTCTTGTAAAAGTCTCTTGATATGTTCAACAGCGCGGGAATGGATCAGTTTCGTTATTGCGAATTTGGTAAATTTGTCTATGGCGGCCGGTATCCGGTGTCTTTCGGTGGGAAAGATATCTATGTGTAGGGTTGGAGTAGGCGTAGGCTGAATCTTTATGTTGTTAGGATGACGCTCGTATTTGTTTTCTTTGCATGTTTTGCAGTTGTTGACTATTTTTTTGATTTTGGCTGACATGCTTGGGAAGAAGTATTGCTGCAGAATCTGTAGGCGATTTTCTTTAGCGTTTCCATGGGCTCTGCGATGTTCTTGACAAATTATTTCTGTTTCTAACTTGTAGTTGTCTTGATTGCCATGCTTAATAATTAATTGCGGAACACGTTTACAGGTACTTTCACTGATGAAATTAAATGCTGCCCTGAGCTTTCGTCGCTATGGACGGTACTGCTTATGGAGTTTAACTGGTAGTTATACTCTTCGAGGATTGCTTTCCATCTTTTGAGTTTCTGGTTTGTGTTTCACTCAGAGCATAAGTGAGTGGCTGATGATCTGTGTAAATGTTGACCTTTCTTGATCCGCATAGGTACATGCGCAGCTTATATTACCATATTATGGCTACCATTTCCTTCTCGTTTGTAGGCCTCTTCAGGGTACGAGATAAGAATGTTATTGGCCTCTTTGGGATTGGAATAAGACAGCTCCTATGCCGAGGTTGGATGCGTATGTCGTAAGCTCGAAGGGTTTTTCGAAGTTGGGATTAGTCAATAAGACTTCATTCGAGCTTAGAGAGTTCTTTAGATGATTGAAGGATTCCATCTCCTCTTTCCCTAACCTTATTAATTTCTTCTTAGAGGCTTGCATGGACACGCGTCCGTCCTCCCCTCTTAAAAGGCTTGTCAGGAGCTTGGCAAGCTTAGCGAAGTCCTTAATGAGACTCCCATAGTAGCCTTCCATTCCAAGAAATGATCGTATATCTTTAAGAGCTTTAGGTGGCGGGAAGTCCACGATTGCTTGGATTTTGTTGAGGTTGGGTTTAATTCCATTCATTCCTACTATAAAACCTAAACATTCGACTTCGTCTTTTAAGAATTCGCGTTTGTCGAGCTGAACCGTCATATTGGCTTTCTCTAAGGTATCAAAGTCTTCTTGGAAGTTGTTAAAGTGATAATTTTCGTCTTTTCCACATATAATCACGTCATCGATATAGACGTAGCACCACCTCCCCTATGTGTTCTTTCAGAACATCGTCGAGAGTTCTTTGAAATATTGACGGGGCATTTTGTAAACCCCAGTCAGTCAGCCGAACTCGTATTTGCCGTTGTTAACTGAGAAGGCAGTTTTGTGGAGTTTTGAGTGTTATCTGGCGAAAACCACTTTTAAGGTCGACTATGGAGAAAAATTTATTTCTGCCGAGATTAGCTAGTACCTCATTTATTTCCGGAATTAAATATTTATCGGGTATAGTAATTTCATTTAGTTTGCGGTAGTCCACTGCCATTCTGTACTTTTTCTGACCAGAAGAGTCCATTCTTTTCGGTACAATCCAACCAGGTGAGTTGTATGGGGACTTTGAAGAAAGATTTAAGGCTTTGTAAAATGAAAAATTTTATTTTACTCCTATTTGGGAACACTTGCACATGGCGCGTTAGTTTTTCATTTGTAATAGGTTTCCTTATGTTTTTGGATTGAACGCAATTTTTTTTCGACCCAGTGTCTATTAAAAGTTTTAAAATATCTTCGCCGCCATTTCTATGTTCAAAATAAGGCAGTGAAGATTGCCTTAATCTAAAAAATGAATGTCTTCGAACTGTTATATTTGTTCATACTCTGGGATTTCAATTGGTTCCATATTTTCGTTATATGTTTCATCTGAATTTGGTTCTGTTGTGCTTCCTTCATAATTGTCCTCTTCGCACGTTATATTGTAGGTGCGCGTTTCTGTGCGTACGTTTGGTATTATTTCAGACGGTTTACGTAATTTATGTGTTTGGTCTGGATGGTCTGGTTGGTATTAAGTATTTCGTTGAAATGTTGGACGGTATATCCCTGGGTGATTGATCGCTTGTTGATATTGTCTGTTAAATGTTGGAGGTAATCTTGCATACTGCCTTTGGAAAGATGGAGTTGGGTTCTGCTGATTTTAGAACGGTTTCCTGGCTTCTGGGATGGACTGATAATTCCTTATTTGCGGTAAAGGTGAAGCTATGTTCCTTCGAATTGTGGCTTGGCTAGTGTTGGCGTATTGTGTCCTTTAATTCACGTGCTGAAGCTTTAAGCATAAATGCAATGCTTGTGGCAAATCTGTAAGTCCTCTAATAAATGTGTCTAGTGCTTTCTCGCGGTACGCCTGAGTCAGGTTATTTAATGACTCAGTGCCCACGTTCATACAAAAGAGGTTATTAAGGATTAAAGAAAGATGCTGACAAACATCTTGATAAAATTTCTGAACACCCTTATTTCCTTGGATCAGTGTTGTCATCTGATACTCAAGTGCTCCTAAAGCCTTCTTGCCCGCCTAGTGCATGGTTAGGCACTTTGATATTTTATTCCACTTTAACGGTGTAATGTAGGATTCAAGAACTCTATGCACTTGTCCTACTATTTTGTTCCCTGTGTTCCTGTTACGTTCAATATGCCATAGTATTTGGGTCTGCCTTTCAAATGGTTATAAATCCGTAATATGCTGTCAACACTTTCGTTCAATGAGCTAAATTCTTCTGGTTTTCCCGAAAATTCTCTTAGACTTTTGACTACGTCTGGTATTGAGTTAAGTTCGTTTAGGCTAACTTTCGTTGAGATATCGATTGTTTGGTCTGCATTGTCGTCTTCTAAGTCTGGGTTAATTATTTGCTGACCTACCCTTCTTCCTTCCTCCTTCATAACTTCTAATACTATTTCTCTTATCTACTCTTGCATATCGGACAAATTTCGAGCGGACGATCTTGTATCTATCGTTTGGCTTGCACTTAGCATGGATGGTCTGATTAAATTCTCAATGTTCATATTTGATATTTCAGTAATTTAGTTTTCTAGAGAGAAAAAAAATTTTTATTTAATTTTGTAATATTCCAATAACTCGTAACTTGTGGCGAAAAAAAAAAAATGTTGACTTTAGTTTTGTGATATTAAGATTTTGATATTCCCATAACTTGCAGTTTGTCGAAAAATTCCTAATTTTAATTTTGTAATATTCGGATTTTGATATTCCGATAACTTGTGATTTATCGAAAAAAATTCTTAAACCTAATTCTGCTTTAGGTTTACATGCTACATTTTAATAAAATCTGAAATTTGCAAGTCCTTTGCATTTAGTTTCGTTTCAGTTTTTGTAATAATTTTTTCTTCAATTGATTTCTACTATTTTCTTTTTTATTTCTCTTTAATTTATTTTCTCTTAAGTTAGTTTTTTCTGCCTTCTTTGCTTTTTATTTAGTTTTTCTCTATTCTTTTTTTTTTAAACTATTTCCAAATTTGTGTCTTTTATTATTAGCTAAATTTTTTTTTTTCCGATTTATCTTTAATTTTTGCGCATTTATGTTTTCCTAAAAAAATTTTTTAATTCTATTTACTTTATTTTCAGCTTCATTTCTTAATTTTCACTCACTTATTGTTATTTTCTTCTTTTCTTCTTATTTACTTTTAACTTTCATCATTATACATATTTTTTTTAATGTAAATTCCTTGTAATTTTCGATACACTTTTATTATTTTTTATATTTTTATTTATTTTTTTTTTCTTATGTAGTAACATATAAAGTTCACTTACATTAGTACCATGGTTTTTACCATAGTTGGTGAATCCATTACCATCAATCTGCTTTGTTTCTTTTGTTTCCACTCGCTGCATTGCTTCCTTTTGCTCCTTCGGCTTGGCTGCTCCTCGGAGTGGTGCTCCCTTTTGGTTTTTTTATATTTGTTTATTTTATTTATTAGGTATATTTTATTTATAGGATTGGCGAATGTATACTTTTGTTAGGATGGTCTTTAACTTATATAAACAAATATTACACAAATCCCTAATGCGTTGCAACGTCCGCGTAAATAGATGTAGGAGGCTTTTTGTCGATCTGCTTTTTTCTTTGCTCATCACAACAGAGCAATACTTTATGTAATTTCGTTAATATTTATCTCTCTTCCATAGTTCTACGCGTATTACAAAGGAAAAAAAGAAGAAACGAATAATTACGAAAAGACAAAGAATAGTACAAAGTCCGTCGGTGTACATAAGGGTGAATTTTGCGAGAGCAAAAGGTGTGCTCATAAGTTACTATATATATTGACTGAGCCATTGACAAACACAAAACACACCAGAAGACAAATCAATGCAAAAAGACAAGTAAAAATCCAAGAGGAGTAGTAAGGAATTACAGAGTTGCCGGACAAATGAGGAAATTTAGGTTTTTTTTTTTTTGATAAAACGAGGAGGAGGAAAAGAACAGGAGAAATGAAATGGCGTGAAAAAAACACGGAATAAAAGATAATAAAAAACACCTTTTTGTCCTATAAATTACTTAAAAATTTCAAAAAATATCGGGCATAAAGAAAATAAAAGTTTTTTGTTGAGTTGACAAACGAAAAGTAAAATGTGTTAAAACATCTGGTGGCAAACGAGGAGAAAAAACTCTGCCATAAATTTAAAGAAACTAAAATTAATTGAAGATGCATTTTGAAGAAATTAAAGGTGAAATAAGTGCCCTTTCAAATGTAGAATGAACATGAACAGTAAGAACAGTATTTTTTAGATTGCATAAAAGAAAAAGTCAAGTTACAAAAATCATTCCTATTTTGTGGTCATTACTTCTGTGGTTGAAGAGAATAACAAATGTGCCGTGTGGATTGAATCTGTTATATGCATTCAACGCAATGCAACACATTTATTTACTGCTCAGCCAGGCAACGTCGACTAAAAATCATGCTAGGTGGTGCCATGAGGTAACCAACTATTGAAAGAATATGATCGACCTTAAGGCAGGAAAATTTTTTTTATTATATGTATAAAACCGAATATTATTATCAAATTAGAAATAAAAAACCTAAAAATGATGAACCATTAAACAGTGAAGACAGTGTGTGTGCGTGAAGATGTAGTCTCAGACAATGATCTAATGGACAAAACTAAAAGAAAAAGAAGGGAAGGTAATGGGACTGTTAACTGACATCGCGATCTTAGTATCTTCGAAAGAACCCTTTTTTATATATAAGTAAAAATTAAGTTTTACTTTCCCTTGTACCTAGTTGGCGTAGCAGCAAATTCAGCCCCAGCTGTGAATGTCGTTACGTAAAAGATATTTGAACTTCGGAATGTATCGAAAAAAATTTTGCCATTTTTACGGTCTTATGTACTTGTTTACTTCTGATTTCTCCAATACACTAACTTTTCGAAAGAAAATAATTTTCATTCGAATTGTTTACGTACATGATTTTTCACATTTTCATTTAAATGCTTGCAAATCGCGCACAGCTCAACATTTTTAAAATCCTCTACACATGAATATACGCTGAACAACTTCTTCGAATCCACAAAAAAAACAGATTTGCAAAGACGACGAGGAAAGATAAAATCATTTTGTTATATCGCTTCACTTATATTATTTTTTTATTTTTACACATCCTTACTTTTGCTCTTTTCAGGTTTTTCTCATTCCTTTTTCGTACCTTTTTCTGTATATGAATAGTTTCAAGTTTTTCATAAGGCTTCTTCTGTAAGTTTCACTTTTTTTCAATGTCTCTTTTTGAAGAATATATTTTTTGGTTACTTTTTAATGTTTTTATTTTAACATCTAATTTTTTATATATATTTTTTTTAATAACTTGCCAATTTATTAACCTTTCATTAAATATGCATTTATAGTCCGGAACTTTTTTTATTATTGTTATCCTCGTATTGGTCAAATCTTCATCGTACCTAATTATTTGTTTTGAAAAAAATGATTAAACACAAGCTGTGATTCTAACGATTTGTTTTGAAAGCCTTATAAACATGCTATGTTTTTTAAGTTTGAGGATGTTTTCATGTTTTTATATATAAATTAAACGAAAATAATATAAAACATTAAATTGGACATTACTTGTGCTAATCGTCTTAATAGCTAAAGAGTAACTCTTCACATTCCAAATTTGCTACTTTGCTGTATAGATTTGTATGTATAATACGGGGTGATGGGCAAATATTTCCGAAGGCTTGTTGGATTATTTCTGATCTTACACTCTTTAGTGCGCCAGGTAACTTAAAAAACAAATAGGCTTAACTTAGCTTTCTAAGAGATTAGCTTAATATTAGCCTTTGTATACACCAATGCATCTGCCTGAATCTGAATGTATTTTATTTTAATTAGATCCAAAGAACTCCCACACAATATCACCAACTCTCCACTGTTTCATCAATTGAGACTGGATGACGTTACAACGCATTCTTCCTAATTTTTACTGATTGATTGTTTATATATTTATTTACATTATTTAACAGTGTTTTACTCAACTTTCGCAATCTCAACCTTTTTAACTTACGTACACAGTTTAAATTTAATTTAATTGTACAATTTTAATATTCAATCCTAAAAAAAATTGTTTTATGTTACACATCCGAAGCAATTTACGAGAAATTCGACTATTAATCAAGAGATTTTGGCAATTGGACTTACTTATACGGCAAAAGGACAAGTTCGAAGTTTTAGTTATACTTAAAACGCCGAGGCTGCTGCCAAATCGAAACGTAGTATCTTACAAGTAATTTAATAGGCAAGAAATCCAATTCAGTTATAATAAAATACTGAATTTGACCGTCCAATTTGTGCTTCTGACGAGACTTTGCATATTTCTATAGAAGAAAGGCGTCTGGGGGCATAGAAAGGTGGCTCAATATTGGCTAGAATCGGTACATTCCAACAAATGTGGATATGTTCATAAGAGGATGAAGAATCTAGCAAAGGTCAAATAGAACGGAAATGTCCCTAAGTCAACTGCCAAGTATATACAGGTACGTGCAAGTAAGCAGACCTATAAGAAGGTAGAAGTTCGGTTATATTTCGTTCGTTGTTTTGCAAACAAAACAAAAAAAAGAAAAAACTAAATACACTACGTGAACGTGCTGAGAGAAAGGGAAAAGTAAATTATTACTAAAAATGAGATTTATAAGTCTTGATTCCATTGCCGTCTTAAGTAGTCTCTCTTTGGTTATTTCATGACACAGCAATAGAAAACGTCACATCTTACCACTCATAATGTTGTTGCAGATACATTCTATTATAACGAAAAAATTACTATAAATTTATTATCACAAAGTATTAAAACCTATAAACAACCTTAGCATCTAAAATATGTTCACTCTAATCCTTATTCATCTATGCATTCATATTATACATCTAAAAATGGTTCAGCTTGCCCTCCTTGTTGGTTTTGATTATAAGTAATGGGATCTAAAATAACAGGCAAAGCCGGTTTGTTTTCAAGTTTTGCATCTGGCTTCTGTTGTTGGTGCGGTATTTTGGTCACTTTTGTATCCACTTTAGCTACTCCTATACAGCATTCTATCAAATGGTGTGGTGGCTTACTTTTCAGATTAAAGCGGTCCACAATTCCGTAAATACCTTTTGGTTTGCATAAACAAAACCATAACTGCTCTGGGGAATAACACAATCGGTAATAATGGAATAGGCGCGGCTAATTTTTCCTATTTTAAAATAAGTTTTTTTTTAAATTTCATTAATAAAATAAATAAATAAATATGCAACAATTCACATAGTTTTTAGTAACAAATTCCATACAGTAGGATGAAACACGTGCCATAGAAACAAACAAAATAAAAATGTTGTAGGGAGAATTTTTCTGAGATTTTGTTTATTTTCATAGAACAAGTTGTAGCTTTTGTTCATTTTCGCCAGTAGCTTTTTTCATTTTCATCAAAGAGCCTTCAGCTTTTTTTTATTTTCATCGAAACGCCTCCAGCTTTTTTTCATTTTCATCGACACGTTTTGTCGTACAGTCCATAAAGTCATTTGGAGTTATTAAATCACCACGCTTGATTTCTTCGCGGAGACAACCAAACGCTGTTGAGATAGTTAAATGCGTTGCCACAAATTATAACTGATATTAAGCGTAGGAGGCACGTTTAAAGCCCCTTGACGTTCAAAAGGAACATTCCGCGCTGAGTAGATGAATTCTTATCACTACGATGGCTATTAATAGTTCGAAGAAGACATGGGAGACTTGAAATGGTGAAACTCCCGAGCCTCCTACGATACGCTCTACTATCTCTAACCGTAAATCAGGCCCAGCTTTATTATCAGTGTTCGTTAAACCCAACGATAATGCAAAATTATGATTTTGAGTCGATGTTGTAACGTTGTTGTTCCCTTTTGTGCACGAAAAATGATGATTAGACAAAAAATTTAGCGAAGAAGCTGCTAGTAAAGGCAGTGTCCCCGTGAATAATCCTTTAGCGAGAGTTTTCTTTCTTTGCAAACATGCAAACTAAATTTCTATTGTTTCTATGAAGTTTAGCATCTGTCTGACGTGGATTCTTGTTTCCTACGGTTTCCAGTTGGGCTTCCTTTGCACGTCCTCTGCTGGCTTCGCTCATTTTCGCTTTCAAACAAAAAATCTGTAATAAATTATAGGTATCTGACATGACATTTAATCATTTTTAGTAGCCTAAGGAATTAACTGAACAAGAATTTGCCTTCGGATTTGTTTATAATTTGAACATTCGTATTTAAATAAACTAAAATCGATTTGATTTCCACGTCCGCTCTTATAAAGCGCGCACATCTGAATGAAAAATGTAATGGAGTAGAATTTATGAAAAAATGAAAAAATTGTTCATGTGACAGAAAAAGAGCAGATAAAAACACTCTATTAAACTCTTTTGTTTCTTAAGGTGAATTTAAATGAAAAATTATTTGACACAAAAGTTGACAGAAAAAGCAGTCGAAAGTGTATCTAAGATATGTTGCTTGTAGTGGATATTTCTATTAATTAACTTAATATATCCTTAACAAGACTGATAAGCACAATATTGGTCCACCCCTTACCAGCGCCTAACACCAAATCGATATTATTCTTAAGTAATTATTGTAAATTTATAATAAAGGATGAGTGTGGGCAAGTCGGAATAGGCTTGTAGGGCATAGCTGATATAATTTCATTATAGGTAAATATTTTTACTAAGAGAAGATTTCCAAATCTTTTTGTTCAACGGGTCAAGCATTATCGTTTACCGTTTTTAGGTTATATTTAAAAATCAGATAAATTCGTCCACGATTCTACTTACAATTACGAGAAAACCACTAACCTCTTCTCTTCTTCCACTTACACCTATTCAGAATCAAATTGTATATAAGCAGTTTCATGGTTTCAAATTTTAATTTTGTTTAACGTTGTTGTCCAGATGTCTCTTTGCAATTATTTTCGAAGACGTGTTTCTTTCAAATTGCTTTTTTTCTCTGCTGAAGAAGAAATTACTTTTTTTTTAATTAACGTTTAAACGACATAATTTCCATGTTTTACGTAAAATAAATTAATTTAAAAAAAAAATTAAATAAAAAATGAAGATCTGCTGATGTATGAGTCGTTAAAAGAATATGCTCGTTTGATGGTCCAATGGCACGCTCTTGTGAAATATCTCCTCATTTAATTCTCATGAGATCAAGGTTTGTGAAACCGCAACTATGTTGCAGCATCCATCATTGAGTGTTGATTCGTGTAGACGCTACACCCGACACGTTCTTAGTTTCATTTTCAACAAGTCCTTTTCGTATGCGCGCGACATTGCCCCCGTCCTTGATTCGCTGATGTCCAAATGAAAGAACATGCAAGACATCTTAACCACGAACTGAACTTGATGTACAGACGTTTAAAAAACAAGGTGCTGCTAAAGACTTCACTACGTATTAAGTGGGATTTGTCTGTGAAAGCATTTTCATACCAGCAGTCTAGAAACCAACGTCCTTTTCTGTACGGCACGATGGTTGTTTAGCATGGAATTTTTGCTGTTTTTGCTACTTTCACCGAAAATTTGCTTTCCCTGCTTTTTTAGGTGCAGTATTGCAAGACCTCTTGTAATGAACATCTTTTTCCACAACACATTCACCATCATTATCATGAGATAACTTTTATCGAGTAATTAAGCAAATTTCAAATAAGTGTTCAGCAATCATGTATGCAGAACCTCCTGGTCAATCCTCAATTTTTCTCTTATGCTCGCCTCCCCATCTTGATAACATTTAGAACTGGTGTTGAAATTTAAAAATTAGCGCAATATGTGCAGTATACTCTATTGAATCTTCTCGAGGAAATGTTTGAACAGGCAAGAAAACAATGGTTTTTTTTAATAATTGTGTAAATATTGAGTACCTTTGATTTCATTTTTGAATGGTGTACAAAGATATGTGCAAGCATGTCAACGCTAGGCAACTTGCATGACGATAGTCTCCTATACCCACCACCGACGGATATTGTAATATTCATTCTATCAAAATGATTGTATTACCAAAAAGAAATTTAGATATTCTTTTTACCAGTAATAAAATCTGAATGGATCTAGCCATGTTTGTCCATCCGTCTGTCTATCGTCCTCTGTGCAAAAATTAAGGTGTCGGCTTTAAATGTAGTAAAAACATGGAAGTTCGCGCAAGCATGGTCCAAGTGTTTCCACACAAGACATTTCCACAGTAACACATGCACTGGGTGTACGTCACTTTTACTCTACTCATAAACTAAAACAGATACCGTGATAGAAATAACTATATATAACCACGTGTAAGGAAGATTTCAGAGTACAAGTAAACAACAGAGTAGTAGTAAACTCTTACAATATCGTAGAATGTCCAAATTTCATTTTCCCACTATCCAAAGTGAAAGATTATGCCACAGCCGAATATAATATTTTTATATTTTAGACTATTCAGTTCATTCTTTCCATTCAGTATTTCAGTATTCCATGCTTGACAAAAATACACCCCATGTCCGAAAAACAAATGACAAATTTTAATTTCTTTCATTTGAAATTTTGAAAGGGAATACTTTCATATATTCCAAAAACTTTTTAGTTCCGTTGAATTAGTAGTAGTTCGTAAGTCAAAACTCAGGAAAATTAGAGCTTTTTAATGCCTCCTTTAGATATTTTCTACCACAAATACTAACATAGCTACACATTTTCATATCCGTCATTACAAATATAGATTTTTAGCCTGTTTGCAACGCCAAGAGACATACAGGAGAGCAACCATAACGGGCTTATGTGAACCAATCACCATAAAATTCAGAGTCGGCTCAGTCTTGCTAACCTGTCTATATAGCTGTCGTCCTTGAGAGGATCCTTAGTGCCCAAGAAGTTGAAGCTTAACATACATATTTTAATTGATAACTACAAGTCAAGTTGGAAAGTGACTTTGAATGCACTGTACTGACTCCCGTAATCCACATCCATATTAAAAAAATGTAATACACGCTTTACGGTGTAGGCTTCTTATTTGTTTTAATTATTTACAGGCTTAACGTTCTTACTTAAACACCGTTCCACAATTTAAATTCACGTTGAATGGTCAAGGCCGACACGCTTCGGTTCATATTTAAGGAAAGTATTTCTGAAAGTCATTACGCCTGTTTATAAGTCTTCAAAATTTGTTACAAGTGTACTCGCTATAGCGTGAGTTCGATTGATTCACATAAGCTATTGTTGAACATCGCCCGGATGCATTAACATGTGCTGCGCACCCGCTCAAGGGTAAGACTTATATCGGCCGAAAATATGTATTAGTAATTCGTGGCAACGCATAAACTCCTGAATTGGACGATGACCGTCATAGTGCTTACTAGATTTTTTAAAGATTGTGTTAACGTTCGCAAAACCATTATAGTAAAATTGATCAAGAACGGCGGGAAAGTTAGAGTGCTTGGACTACAAAAGTCTAATTTTTACAGCCATATAATAATTCTTATTAAAAGCGTTTTGGTGCTTTATAATAAAAATAGGTCAAGTATCAAAAGTCTTAGATTTAAAACGAGTGTCGTTGTAGGCACCTCTCCCTCCCAGCGGCCTTTACATTACAGTTTTTTTTTAATATGTTATGAGAAACATAAGCAGTATGTATTAGACGAATTAATATAGAGCATTTAGCACTCGGCCATGCCCGCTTTCATTTCTTTACTCGAATTCCTTTACAATTCATTAAATTATTTCTATATTGAAATTATTTACTTCACTCCTTCAAAAGGTTCGAAGCACGTGGCTCGGTATGCTGTTAGACAGCCAACTTAAATGCATGCAATTATTATCCCTGTCTTTTTTTAGGCATGATGCCACGTTTGCGTATTACCGTATAGATATTTACTATTGTATCTTGTGACCAATTGAAAACTAATTATTGAGTCTCTTGAGTCTCGAAACCGAGAATTTCCAGCTTTAATAAATTTAGAGGAAAAATTCTTCACAGGTCTTTATCCTTTCAATTTTAAACTTTTTCATCACAATCTGGATCCTGTGAGGACCGCCTGTTCAGTATCAAGTTTAGCTAAAGTGAGGAAAGTTATGAGCGTAATATTTCAAAAAATTGTTCAATTTTCTTATAATTTATTGTTAAATAAAATAATTCACGTGTCCGTTCTTCCAGAAGATGTGTTCTCGGTGTAAGCGATGAGCTGCTTTGGGCACTAATGTTCAGCAACGGAGTATCGGATTTATTTTATTATTTTAGAGCATCAACGAAATTCAATGATTGATATTTATATCACTTTCTGTAAAGTTCACGCAAATCAATCCATTGATTAAAATATGGTGGCTTCTTTAATCGTTCATGAGAACATTCCTTATGTAGGCATATTCCAAAATCCCGATCACTCCAGCTGACAAAGGCTCAATTCCCTAATTTATTGTCTTTGGTAATCTTCGGCAACGATAAACGACGAGCTCTTAAGTCGTTGCGCAATCTCTCTTGAAACATCATTAATGCCTTTTGCAAGGGTATACCGTTGTCAACAGTTTTTTGTGCGATTCTAGTGAGTTTACTTGTAACTACTGCTCACGTCGCGATCAGTTGACAAACTGATTTTTCGTTCTATTGTTCAGTATTGTTTTCCAATTTCTCATTCCGTTATTTCTATTTCTTTTTGCGTGTTTGAACCGTAATTATTCGTAAAGGCATAAATTGTAAAAGGTGTAAGAATTATAAAAAAGAATTATAATTATCTTAAAATAATATTAAAATTGATTTTCATTTTTGGCTCTTGCATTCAGCACAAGTGCTTTTGATAATAGGTCTCTTTCGTGTTTATTTTTCTTTTGGTGCTATTACAGTTTTTTTCTCTTGCCCTTTATTTACCCTTGCTTACTAGTGTGAAATCTTCGTCTAACTTATGAAAAAATTTTGGTGATTTTGTTTTCTCTCTTTCTTTTTTTTTTTGTAGCCTTTGCTGGTTGGTTTTGCTTTCTCTTATTCTCGTGCTCTCTTTTTACAGTGTCAACGTAACGGAGAAATTTTCTTAAATTTTTAGACAAATTTAGTGTTGTGACCCTCTTGATTTGGCTCTTTATAATCCATTTCTATCTTCTTGACTTGACATGGAGTGTCTATATACTTCATGTCGTGCCAAATCTGGTCCGGAATCTGATAGATTCGTTATGTGCTCGCTTTGCGATCGCTTTGGGCATGCAAAGTGTGCCGGCATTGTTGGCGGTACTGCTGACGCAGTCATTGATCCTTCCAAAGAATTACGTTAGTCATGTCCCGACTGTAGAAAGCGGGACATTGACTTCCACAGACTGTTCACGGAGATGAGAAATGATTTTTCAAAATTAAGTACAAATCTCGGCTCCATGTGGAAAATGTTCGAGGAAATTAAGTCTAGGTTTGATGAGTGTCGCTACATTGAGCACTCATTTCCTTCCCAGGCCTCCAAAATAGCAACTCGTAGCGTAGGGACACCACCTCTGATCCCCTCTAAACCTGACTCGCTTATACAAGTTAGTGCTCCTTCTAACTTAACGTCGAAAGTCATCGTTTCCGATACTGTTGATTTGGTCGGTAACAAAATTGTTACAAACAAGTCCGCCGGCCGTAAGTTATGTTGAGGTTGCAAGGGAATCTTCTCCCGGCTCCGTCGGTTGTTCTGATCAGTCTTCATCACTTAAAAATAAAAATAATAAAGTGCAAAGTAAGTCTGCTTCTCCTCCCTGCTGTTCGAGTGTGAACACTAGTCACTAAACTGGACATGTNTTAAATTTTTAGACAAATTTAGTGTTGTGACCCTCTTGATTTGGCTCTTTATAATCCATTTCTATCTTCTTGAGTTGACATGGAGTGTCTATATACTTCATGTCGTGCCAAATCTGGTCCGGAATCTGATAGATTCGTTATGTGCTCGCTTTGCGATCGCTTTGGGCATGCAAAGTGTGCCGGCATTGTTGGCGGTACTGCTGACGCAGTCATTGATCCTTCCAAAGAATTACGTTAGTCATGTCCCGACTGTAGAAAGCGGGACATTGACTTCCACAGACTGTTCACGGAGATGAGAAATGATTTTTCAAAATTAAGTACAAATCTCGGCTCCATGTGGAAAATGTTCGAGGAAATTAAGTCTAGGTTTGATGAGTGTCGCTACATTGAGCACTCATTTCCTTCCCAGGCCTCCAAAATAGCAACTCGTAGCGTAGGGACACCACCTCTGATCCCCTCTAAACCTGACTCGCTTATACAAGTTAGTGCTCCTTCTAACTTAACGTCGAAAGTCATCGTTTCCGATACTGTTGATTTGGTCGGTAACAAAATTGTTACAAACAAGTCCGCCGGCCGTAAGTTATGTTGAGGTTGCAAGGGAATCTTCTCCCGGCTCCGTCGGTTGTTCTGATCAGTCTTCATCACTTAAAAATAAAAATAATAAAGTGCAAAGTAAGTCTGCTTCTCCTCCCTGCTGTTCGAGTGTGAACACTAGTCACTAAACTGGACATGTCGCTCAAGCTTCTCGTATAAGTGTGTCAATATTTTTCCCATCTCATAACTCCCAAGCCGTGAACAATACTATCCCAAGTAGTGATGACATTTGCTTGACGGCAGTTCCTCCTAGGAAAGCAATATTTGTGTCAAGACTGGCACCGGAAACATCGGTGGATAATATAAAAAGCTATCTGGCGGCGAAAGCCCCATCAGTCAACTTGAAGCGCGTTAGCATTTTCAAATTGGCTCCTTCTCAACCGAAAGCAATATCTTCATTTAAAATACTAGTTCCGACAGAAAACAGTGGTATATTGTTAAATAAACCACTGTGGCCAGTAGGATCCTTAATTAAGGTTTTTATTCCTAGAGATCGACCCCGTAATACCAATGCTGTAGGCCTGTCGCCTTCAAAAAACTAAATGTTTCTTCAGGCCCATTATGTCTCATTTATCAAAATGTTAGGGGCCTAAATTCAAAAATTCGTTCTACTTTTCTAAATTCAGTAAGCACTTTTTGTGCCTCTTGTTTTGCTTTCGCAGAAACTTGGTTAAAACCTGATATACATTCGTCGGAACTATTCCGTAATTCTTTAAATGTTTTCAAAAATGATCGAATGAATCGGCGGTGTATTAATTGCCATATCTGCGTCAGTCCCGTCCAATTTAATTGAATTTCCCACGTCTCCTGACGTCGAATTTATCGCCATTCGAGCGAGCATACCTAATAAACAGCTTTTTATTACCTGCTCCTACATTCCCCCAAATTCGGATATCTCCATATATAAGAAGCAGGCTGCCCTCATTTGTGAAGTGGCCAAACAGTCTAGACCTAACCACTTTGTCGTTGCATTGGGAGATTTCAACTTGCCTCAAGTCACTTGGTGTAACAGTGATAAT